>PISX010013991.1:0-54768 GCA_004024625.1 Mellivora capensis | reverse complement strand
GCAACATCAATGTGAGTACATTTCCCGCCCTTCCTCCTTGTGCCTCATGTGTCCTGAATTCTGCTAGATTAATTTAACCTGAGCCTTAAGAGGCTGCAAAGCCGAGGGCAGGTGGCCCAGCTCCAATCTTTGGTTCCTGCGTCATAATCATAATCACTGGCATTGACATGGTGTTCTGTGGTTGACAAAGCACTTCCACACTCAGTAGCTCTCCAGAAAGACAGAAGTCAAGGTCTCTGGGGTCTGGTGATATCCCCAGCATCTGTGTGCCTAGGAAGAAAGGCCTGGGATTGAACTGGCTTTTCTGATGCTGAATCCCCTCCTTGTTTGTTACAGCTCTTGCAGGCCTTACAAAGTCGGATTCCTTTGGGGCCAGGTATATAATCAAATGAGGGAAGTTGGCTGGGGTAGAAAATGGTAGGGGTTAGTGAGGACTATGGAGAATTGGAAAACGTGCCTTGCCTAAAGGCAACGAAATACAATACATTTAAAAAATTAAAAAAACCCATTTATTACCTCCTCAATGCCCAGTCTGCAGTCTACCTTCTGCTGGTGGAAAAGGGAGAGCCTATGGACGGTGTCCTCTTTGCCAACTAAGTAGCATGACTTGGTGGTGTGGGTAGGCATCCCTTGGTTGCAGTAGGTGTCCACTGTCTTTGAAGCAGTATGGTATGGTCAAGGCTGAGTGATTCTCTTGCTTTTAGGGTTGTGTTACCAACCGAGGGATGTACAGATCTTGGGTCCACCCATTATCTCGCCTCCCTCAGAGTCTTCAAGGGATGAGATCCAAAGCAATATCATGTTTAATGGCTGTGTGGGTCCCTGATGCCCTAACCCACAGCCCTTGTCAAAGGTTGTACTCCTTCCCCACCCCTCTCCACCTGCTCTCATCCCTTTTTGAAATCATGGGACTTGGTTGCTCAGGTCTATGTTCTGAGAGAAAGAGTAACAGTGACAGAGAAGTAGTCAAGGCCTTAAAAGGACCCCAAGTTCATGTTCTAATCCAGTGCATGGGACCCAAAGAATAGAGAGGAAGAAAGCCTGACTATTAGTAAAATGTGGCCCAGTGAAGGTCATGGGCTTTGGCCAATCATATAAAAACTCCTCTTTTGAGGGGAGTTAGGGGGAGGGCATGGCCTGAGGTGCCCGCATGGTGTATCCCTTCCTCTGAGTAGAACAGGTTGAGATTGTGGCTCCAGACAGCGCAGCTCTGCTGCCTACTAACTGTGAACTTGGCCAGGTGATTTCACCTCTTTCCTCATCATCTTCATCCATCAAACATGGGGAAGTACAGTGGTGATGAGGGTTAACAAAGATAAGTTATGGGTATTCAGTAAATGTTAGTTATTTTTGTTTTGAGTTCTGCCTTCTAGTGATACTCATCTTCATGTTAGTTAGAACCCAAGGACGCCTTCTAATGCTGCCAGAAGGAATATGGAGGGAATAATTCATAGAACAAGAAACTACAATATTCTGCCAATATTTTCCTCTTCAGAACTTGCCACTTGTCCAAATGCCCTGATTCTACCTTTTTCCTCTCCAGTTCCATACCTTCAGATGGTCCCAGTGAGCTGGAATTCTGGACAAGGTAGCTGGGATTCTGCTGGCTAAGATTTGGCTCTCAAATGTGATTTTTGTGAGGTGTAACTGTGATTTTTGTGCAAATACTCCAACTTAACTGACATTCAGTTGAAACTTTTGCTAAGTAGTTGTTTTCCCATCTGACTTTTTGTGGAACAGAAAATTTAAGAAGGCAGATTATTTTATTCAAACGCAACATTGCTGTACTTACCCAAATCAATAGTGGCCTGAAAGGACCCTCTCCCCAGGCCCCACCAATCTTTAGAATTTGTTTTCTTTGGTGTGCCTCGCTTACACCAATAAAAAACAGTTCATAGTAGATAGTGCCTAGGCACAGAATCAGGTTCTTGTTAATGTGAAGAATTAGGTTCTTATCAGTGGCAAAAGTTGCACTGAGATGATGTATGACATGCTTATAGACTCTGACTTATTCTTAGTTATTATTATTATTCTTAGTTATTCTTACCCACATAATGTT
Source organism: Mellivora capensis (assembly GCA_004024625.1). Classification (NCBI taxonomy): domain Eukaryota; kingdom Metazoa; phylum Chordata; class Mammalia; order Carnivora; family Mustelidae; genus Mellivora; species Mellivora capensis. The sequence goes on along the minus strand of PISX010013991.1, from coordinate 52,709 downwards.
TCTCTTGAGACCAGTTGACAGTAGGAGTTTCAGTATAAAACTCCTTTTATACTTTCAGTATAAAACTTCTTTTTTTTCGGGTAAAAAAAAAAAAGCATGGTAAAATCTGAAATGCAGGTAACTCATGAATTACAGGTGTTTTAGTACGGAGTCAGCTACATACTCTTGGATGATCTCTTTCCCTCCCCCAGACAAGCCCTCCACCTCCTGCCCAATTTTCTCCTTTCCCCACATCTGTGGCTATCCTCTCCTGCCTAAATCCAGAAGGAAAACTCAATGCTATTGAAGGGTACCATCCAGGACATTGTGATACCCAGGTTCTAGTTCCAGCTCTAGTTACTACCAACTGAGTGGTAGTCATCCCTCTCGGTCTCAACTTCCTTATGTAGAAAGTAGGGTACTGGGGCCAAGGCAACTACGACTGAATGAGCTCTAAATTTTTATTACTCTGTGGATCCCACCTTTGCCAGCTTGGGGCCTGGCAGGTCTCAGCAGCTGGTCACTTGGATAATCCCCAAAGCAGATAACTGCATGCAGGATAACTGAGAATATGGACTATAATCACAGCAGAGGCCAGCCACTCAAATAGATGCTAGGGCCTTTGGCTGTTTCCTGGAGCCACCAGCCAACCCAGAGATGAAGCTGGCTGGAAAAGTGGATGGACATGTTGGAAAGGTCGGTGGCATCTCCAAACACAGCGTCTGGGAAATGCCCACGTCCCCAGAAAGAGGTCATCGAAACCCTTCAGCTGGTGGTGCAGTGCAAAGAGCTGGGCAAACCAGGTAATCCTGACTTTGCCACTTGCACCAGCTGCATGACCTTGGGCAAGCTCTCTTGGCCAAGTGTCATTTTTCTCCATAGAATGGGGGTAGCAATATATCTACCTTGCAGAATTGTAGGATTGAGTACTGCGGAGGCCTAACAGTATCTACTCACTATAGGTACTCAGAGGTACTTAGTAAATGGTGGTAGTAGTAGTTATTATTTATCCCCTACCCTTTATTCACAGGAGTCTCGGGGTAGGGTGGGGTGGGGTCCGGGAACGCGGCACCTGTGTTTGGCTCAGGGCTCCTCCCCCCACGGCTGGGAGGCATTGGCTCCGCGCCCCGCCCCGTGCCAGGGCCAGAGATGCTGCCGACTGGAACGGTGATTAAATCCCTGAGGAGCCTCGGCATCCTGGCCCAAAGCAGGGCCAGCAGCATTTAGCACAGTCTGCTTGGACCCCCTCATTAAGTTGGTTTTCAGAACTGCCCTTTTCAAGGTCTCGTCCCCTTTCGTCACCGCTCTTCGGCCCCTTCTCTGTGGGTCCGTGCCAGAGAAGGGAAATGAAGCGGTGCGGGGCTCTCCTCCCTCGTCCTTCAGAGAGAGGGTGACAGGAGGCAGGAAAAGGCAGCTTTCGGGGCAGCAGATGCGGCTAACACAAGCTCTGGCCCCGCAAGGAGGCTGCGGCCCCCTCCGAGAGGCCAAAGACTCCGCGCGCGCCCTGCCGATCCCTGTTTTTCTGGCAAAGCCGGGGTCCCAACTCCAACCTGCCTCTTGCTCCATCCTGAGTCCCCACAGCTCGCCAGCGCTCTGCGGGGAAGCGCGATTAAGTGGCACCGCGTGTATTTTTCCAGCTTCTTGGACCCACCTAGTGAAAATAAAAGCAAAATGAAGGAGCTCGGGATAGAACGGTCGTTATTTTTCAAAAGGGGGAGAGGGGTCACATGAGTAACCGTTTCGGCAAAGTGGCGGCACGTCCGAGTTTGCCGCAGAGCCGCCCCCTCCCGGCGGGGGCGCTGACGTCACGGAAAAGCCCCGGCGCGGGCCCGCGGGCGCGCTATAAAGCGCGGGGCCGCGGCGGCTGCGGGCGGCGGCACGGACGGCGGGCTCGGCGTGAGCACCCGGCGCTCGGCGGCCCGGCATCGCAGCGCGCACGCACGCAGCCCCCGCGGACTCGCGGGCGCCCACCCGGCCGAGCCAAGTAAGCGGGCGGTTTGGGGAGGGAGGGTCCTCCCGACGCCGAGGGCAGTGGGCGTTCCCGGCCCGCAGAACTTTCTAAGTTGTCGAAAGAGCCCCTGTAACTTGTGGTCTGCGCTGTGGTTTTCTGGTCGCGGGGACGGGGTGGGGGGCAGAGTTAAGGTGCAACGGATGCCAGTTGTCCTCAGGTTCCTTAGTTCAGGTCAGTAGGAGGGTCACCTCCTCCTGCGGACTGTGCGGTCAGAAGGCAACCCTCACGGATACGTCATGCTTTTTGTTGTTTGAGTGCCTGCAGGCCAACTGAGGCACGGCTGGTCATTCCCGTTAGTGGCCCGCATGCTGGGGTGTGGCGTGGGTGTGAGTCTGGGGAGGGGAGGCTGCATTTCTCACTCTCAGGAAGGATCTCGCTTGTTAGAAATGAGAAGGCTTCTACTTTATCTCACAAACCTCCGTGCAGGGGGATGGAGGCTTGCGAAAGGGAAAGTTGTGGCAAAGTTGTTAATGCCATTGAGGAGGGTCTTTGGCCTTCTGATTTTCCTCAGGAAGGTGGGAATCTGAGTTGAATTGAAGAACTCTCAGAGTGGACGTGGTTTAATGAGAGTGAAGCATTTTCTCTGCTTTTCTTAGTTTGATAGGTCGGAACTGTGAGCCGGTCATTTCCCTGCAGGAACAACAGGGCTTGGGGTTGGGATTTTTGAAACATGATGTCTGTGGGCAAGAGGGCAGAACTGAGGCATAAACCTCAAACAGGAATTCTTTTTTGCCCCCCAATAATAGCTTATTCAGGCAGATGGAGAGCATCAGGGCGACTTTACTAAACATGGAAGTTCCAATAAGTGCTTGTCCAAAGGCAGCCAGAGGGAGTGATGTCATTGCCACGTGTTTCCCATCCAGGCACAAAAGCCCACTGGATGCTGGTGCAATTAAGAGCCATGTTTAGACAAGAGCAGCTAACCTGGCCAGCTGGTCCCCAGCTCCATTAACTTGTTGCTTTTCAAGCCATCTCCGGAGGCTGCTGGTTTCTTCGGGCTGCCTCTGTGTAAGTGCTGAGTGGGCTTCCTGAAGTCTTCCTTGAAGATGGAGGAAGCCAGAGGGCAGTGGGTGATGTTCATGGTACTTTTTTCTTTTTGCCAATGACAGTCTGCCCGAGGAACTGGCTACTAGTTGAAAGCCTCTTGGATTTGGGGACAGTTTCCTTGGGGTTCCTATATCAGGGTTATTTGGGTCTCACCCCATCTACTGAGATATCGCTGATGGCTGACTGTGTGGCTGAGCACCCCCACCCCGAGCTCTCGCTCAGCTTACTAATGCTTACCTCTTGGCTGCTTTGCTCTCCAGGACCCAACCATGACTCTGAATAATGTCACCATGCGCCAAGGCACTGTGGGCATGCAGCCGCAGCAGCAACGCTGGAGCATCCCGGCGGACGGCAGGCATCTGATGGTCCAGAAAGAGCCTCACCAGTACAGCCAGCGCAGCCGTCACTCTGCTGCCCCCGAGGACCACTGCCGCCGGAGCTGGTCCTCTGATTCCACAGACTCAGTCATCTCCTCCGAATCGGGGAACACCTACTACCGGGTGGTGCTCATAGGGGAGCAGGGGGTGGGCAAGTCCACTCTGGCCAACATCTTTGCAGGTATACATGACAGCATGGACAGCGACTGCGAGGTGCTGGGAGGTAGGTGGCGCAGCCCCAGCGGGCTTCTGTCCATCAGCAGTGGTCCAGTAAGGAGTAAGGAGGTGGGTCCAAAGAGCGAGAGGGTGTGTCATTTATCTGCAGAGTTGGGAATGGCAATTATGCGCCCTTGGCACTGGCTGGGGAAGCTGAGGCCCCAGCAAAACCCTGGCATGGATCCTTAGGAGGAGAAAAAGAAAGTGCTTGGTGATGGACCCTGGGCCAGAAAGGGAATTTCTTAGATTCCAGCCCTGCAGAGACTGGGGGGTAGACTGATAAAGAGGCAGAGTCAGAGGGTCAGGCTCCCACTTCTGGCTTTTGCCAACTCTGAGCTGAACTTTTCAAGAGCTCAGTGTAGGCACAGCTTTTTTCCATGGTTATATCTAAAACCAAACCGATTTGAAAAACTATTAGGGTGGATTCATCAGCTTCCACAATTATTGGAGTTTTTTGAGCATAGAGTTTAATATCTATATTTTGAAATAGTCTAATATTTAAAAAATGTTAAGTATAACAATGGTGGTACATATGTTTGTAGAGTCTTACAGGTTTTCAAGATAATTTTCCATGTACATGCCTAGGGGAGCTGCAGATCCTTATCTGCAGCTATAGACAAAAGGGAAGAACCTTTCAGTGCTTGCCCGATGGCATGGTCTGTCTGTATTCCCACTTGCAACACACAGCTGAATCACAGACTCCCAGGGTAAGGAGCTGCCTTAGTGATGAGCTGGTTCTGCCCTCTGCTTGACGCACCGGAGTCCTGCTCCTTCCTCCCTCCTGTCAGCCCTTTCCAGCTGACCATTTCTTCTTGATTGTCTCCAGGGTCAGGGCATTCACTGCCTCACGTGGCAGCCTCTGAACTGAGTAAATGATGACTCACCGATAGGACGTTGATTTCTCTCCTCACTCTGGACTCTCCGGGACGATAGCTAAATGAGAGTCAAGGAGAAATAGGGTCCGTATCGCAAGGCTGATTTTCTTTCTCTGTACAGGCTGGTGGGTGACTGTCGGTATAGGAGAAGGGGAGGGAGGATGGATATCTAGAATGCACATTTGCAACGGGAGAGGTGCTTTTTGGGTACCTTATATCTGCTACTATTTATTTTGGGTACTTACAAAATTCCTGTACTCATAGGGGTAAACTGAGTCCCAGGGATACCAATCGGCTTACCTAGAATCAGTGGGGTAGCTGGAATTATAGCTCAGGACTTTATCTTAGTTTGTTGGTGGTCTTCCACTGCCATTGACAGGGAACCTGCTATGTGCCAGACACTCTCCTGAGTACTTCTGCTTAGTTTTTACTGATAATACAAAAATTGAACCAATTTTGTATTAATATCCCTATATTACAAGCAAAAAAAGTGGAGGCTTATGACATCATGTAACTTTCCCAGGGTGATAGAACCAGCCCATGGTATGGCTGGGAGTCAGACCTGGTGTGTGCATTCACTGTGCCCAGTGACTCCCGGGTTTAGCGTCCACATGCTGTTAGTATCAGGCTCAAGCCTGGCTCTGTGCGAGGCTCTGGGGTTCCCAGTGATGCTTAGGAGGCAATATCCCCTCTCAGGAAGGAGTGAAGGGTCAGTGGCTGTAATTCAGAGCAGGGTGAAATTGATGAATACCTTAAGAAGTAAGAGTAAAGTGTTTTGGGAAATTGACAGAAGGAAGAGATCAATCAGGAGTTTTGTTTGTCTCTTGAGGGAGGTCTTGAAAAAGTTAGTGGGTGGCAGACTTTTAAAAATGTTGGTCCATTAGAGTGGAGTGGTTCTTATCTGGAGAGTAGAATCCCCGTTGGCATTGAGTGTTGAGAAGACTGACTCATACCTGGAATTTGGGAAGGCAGCCTTCAATATTTGGGAGGACTCTTCGGTTATGTGGGGAGGGAGATGGAGAATCCTTTCCTTATCTCCTCAAACAGAGAATCTTCTGCGAGAAGCTTCTCCGCTGACCAATCCTTTCTGATGTTTCCTTTTTGAGTAACTCAATTTATAATGTCTAGGATTACATCTCTTATCTGTAGGCAGCTGTTGGGATCACTAGTGGCTTCATGTTTCCAAAGAAGAAGGTTTTCCAAGGCATGCCCCCACATCGTTCTTTTTCCAACATTAACCATAAAAAAATCCTCTATACAATATATTCTCATCAGAATTTCTTCAAATAAAGGTGGATGTTGTTACAGCTATATTGCAATAATCTTATGACTCTCTCTACACATTTAATGCCATTCATTTATTCATCCCTTCATCCATTCCTAAATAGTTACTGAATATATACCATGGAATTTGGTGAGTCACAACGGGGACGTGCAAAGAGGCCTAGGGCTTCCCCTTGGAGATGCCTACAGTATAGAGACAGATCCACCCCAACTGTACATCAAGATTGGGTCTGATGAGTGTCTTGAAACAGGTACGAGGACAGTGCTGTGAGAGATCACAGGAGAACAGATTGCCTCTGGCTGTGGAAATCAGGAAGGGGTTCATGGAAGAGGTGGTCTCTGAGCTGGACCCTAAGGAAGGCTGGGGTTTGGAAGCCCTGAGGTGGGTGGGAAGGGACAGCACCTGTACACGGAGAGTCTGGAGGGAGCACTGGACTGCGGTCTGTCGGTGTGGGTTCGGAGCCCCGCTTTGACCTGGACGTAGCTGAGCGCTCTTGCACAAGGGACGGAGCCTCCTCGGACTTCCGCATTAGTGAAACAGGGACAATCCCTGCTTCACAGGACGTCCGAGGAGTCAAGCAGAGAATGTATAACAAGCCTGTGGCCCCGTGCCTGGCATGTAAGAAGTACGGGTTGAATGTTAGAGCCGATTCTGAATCTACCATTTCCTTTCCCTGGACTTACCTTCCCAAACCGGCACTTCGGTTGCTTGTAGCCCTGTCCACTCTCCTCCTCCTCTTGGCCAGGGCCCTGTGAGATGGCGCAGGAGGCGAGGACGGTGTTCCTAGGGCAGGTGTTCCTTCAGGGCTCCTTGGCGTCTCCTGGGCTGGGAAAGCTGAGAGCAGTTGAGAGTTTGGGGGGAGAGGGATGTTGGAACCTCAGAGCTTTCAAGAGCCTGCAGGAGCCCATTCCAGCGTGAGAGAGAACACCCATGCAGGTTCCACACAGCATTTGAACCAATCCTGGACTGAAGGTGGAGGTCAGTGGGGGTCAAATGAAAGACGTGTTAAGGTGTGCTAATCCAAGGAAGATAGCGACGGTCACTCAGTCATTGAAGCTCTGTCCTACCCCCTCAGGATGATCTCTCCTGTTACACACAGTGTGCAGTGCCCCCCCAGATGTCATCGAGAGCACTGGAGAAATGAGGTCTTCCTCAGACCCAGGATACTGACAAGCTCTATAGGCCAATCAGCCTCAGCCCTTTCCTCACACATCTTAACCCAGGGCAAATTTCAGTGGACTCTTCTAGAAATCGTACTCTTTTATTTCCCCTCTCCCCATCTGATTAGCCCTTAAGAAGGTTAAAAGTGAGTGACAAGGGGAGGAAGAGAAACTAGAGCTTCTAGAGTGTAGGCAGGGCCCTCTCCTGGTTAGCAGAGGGCCAGGAAGCAGGATGCTTGGAGTGTCTGAAGAATCCATGTGCGGGGGAGCCAGAGGCAGTATATAAACCTAGGGGTGGGGCCTATCCAGGGAAGCAGGGTGGAGTTCTATTGTCTTAGACTGGTGGGTTTGCTGCACAGTGATTTTCAGGCAGGGGTGGGTCCAGGAATCTTCCAGAACAGCAAAGCAGTTAGGCCTACTTTTTAAAGTGTAATCCTTAATCCACTTTTCTCTGGAACCAAGGGAAAGTTTGGGTTTGCTTTCCCCCTAGCTATTACGATGTAGTATGCATCTCTTTGAACTGCAGGGGGCCCGGGTGAGTCCCTTGTACTGCTTTTGGGTGGGAGTTGGTAGGCTGAGGACAGAGAAAGTGCTGTTTTGGATTTCCTGGGCACAGGGAAGACTTAGAGAGAAAAGAGAAGTCCGAGGTAGCAAGGGGCAGTCAGCCGGCCCCCGTTCTGTGCTGCTCAGGCTCTGATGGGTTCCATTTGGCAGTAGAAATATGCCTGTTGAGTCATGAGGCCCGGCTCTGCAGGAAGCCAGATTGTTCGTCCCACTGTGATCCCACTGTGGATGGCAGACAGGATGGGCTTAACAGACTGAATCCCCCAGTGGGTCACCATTACCATTGATTAGAATGATACCTTGTGGAGGCAGGGAGACTGAGAGAAAGAGCCATCCCATCCCTCGTTAACTTTCTTTTCATTTGTCTGTGTTTTCCTTCCTTTCCCTCCCCTGTTTTCCATTTCCTAGATGAAGAAACATTTAAACCAGGAGCTTTACTTTTAATAAGACCCTTACTCCTATAAAACAAGAAATGCTCCAGTTTCCCCACTGTAGTGCTTTTAAGCTAGGTTTTAGCTATAGTAGGAAACGCCAAGTATGGCAAGAACCACCTTCCTCCATCGGAACAAGTGATGGCAACAACTAATATTTATTGCCTTTCTACTTTGGGCCCAGGCTTAACAGAGGTAATTGTCATGCCGGCGTAAGGCATGAATATGGTTATTAATCCCATTTCACAGATGAAGGAACTGAGGCCCAGAACACTTAAATGGTCCAGAGCCACATATTTAAAAAGGGATGGCATCCAGATTCTAATCAGGTTTGCTTGTGCTTATATCCCCAGTGCTATAGTTCTCATTCATCCATTCATGCCACAAGTATTTGCCTACCCGCAGTGTGCTGAGCACTGCCCTGGGGGTGGGGGAGTGGGTCTAGCAGTAAACAGCACAGATGCAGATCTCTGCCTTCACATTCTGAGGGAGAGAGGAAAAAATAAAATAAGTTAAACGGATTGCATGTTAGGTACCTATAAGTATGATGAAGAAAATTTGAAAGGGAGTAAGAAATATTGGCAGGGGAAATGTATTGTAATTTTAAGTAGATGGCGAGGGAACCTTTCTCCTGGAAGGAGGAAAGGGCTCAAGACTTTTGGATATTCCAGGGAACAGATTTCAAGCAAAAGGAACAGCAAGAGAAATGGTAAAAAAAAAAAAAAAAAAAAATCATTATGAAAATCATGATTTTCAAATGATGAAATTCAAAACAGGAGACCTCACTGTGAAAATAGAGTGGGGATGGGCTCCCTTGTTTGTATGCAATTGTTGGGAATCCCCCTTGCAAAACCTGGGTAACTCAGCCAGCCCTACCCCCTCAACTGATTTCTGTGGGCTGGAGCTGTTCTTGCCCTTCGTACCACTCACCCTTCACCTATACTCAGTCTGGGCTCAAGTGCAGGGAGGAAAGTTTCCATTACCACGTGGAGCTAGAGGCTGCACTTAGGCTGTACTTATGGTGGAAAAATAAGACTGTTTATTCCTAGGGAACTGTGTGTGTTTTTTTTTTTTTTTTTTTTTAGAGGGAAAAAACCTTAGCCAAGACAGGGATAGACTCAAGGTTTTTTTCTTGCATGTCTCAAAACAGGAAAAATGTCTCTGAGCCCAGAGCTCCTGAAATTGCCAGTGAATGTCTAGTAGTCACACCCCACTGAAAGGTACAGTGGATTTCCATATAAGGCTTTTGAATGAGGCTTATGGTTCCACTGGGTGGTTAGTGTTTTCTCATGGCATCGTTGAATCCGAGTCAAAACAGCTCAGTGAGTTTATCCTTATAAATGGTTTTCCTATAACAAAAGTCTAGGAATGGTGAAAACGAAAGCCTTTAACTTCAAGTGGCTCAGTGAGACACATTCAGAAGACATAGGTGTTCTGCTCAGGAAGCTTTGGAGGAACGTACACAGAACGTTGTTGAAGGTGATTAAAATACTAATTTGCCTTTGTGAATATCTGCATATTTGCATAATTAATTGCATATTTAGTAGGCTTAGTTTGTAGGATAATTTTCTACATGATGCTCATATAAAAGTGTTGCCTATTTTTCTGACTCCAATATCACTGTTCGTTCTTTTCCAGAAGATACCTATGAGCGAACACTGATTGTTGATGGGGAAAGCGCAACAATTATACTCTTGGACATGTGGGAAAATAAGGTATGCAGAACCCGTAGCTCTCTGTAAATTCCTTCAGGGCTTGCCTTCCAACAGGCTGGTGCAAGGGTGACCTTGTCCTTTTTGGTGTTCTAGGTGAGGAGGGCTCATTTTCTTGATTAGCTTTTTTTCCCCCCTAAAGTAGGAGACTGTTCGCAAGAAGAGGTCATTCATGAATGAGCTCTGAATAATAAGCAAGTCACAGTGATTTGCCCTTAGTTCAATTAAAAAAAAAAACCCAGAAACTTACATCTGCTTTAGGGAAAGTGCTAGCAAGGATGGAGAATCATTGAAAGCTATATAGAACCAGATTACATGAAGTTGACCTTTTTTTTTTTTTTTAAGATTTTAAAAAAAAGTTTATTATTTATTTGTCAGAGAGAGAGAGAGAGAGAGTGAGAGAGTGAGCACAGGCAGACAGAGTGGCAGGCAGAAGCAGAGGGAGAAGTAGGCTCCCTGCCCCGGCATTGGAGTTGGGGGGAACTGGTGCCTGAGTTTCTGAGGGCATGGGCAGGGTGGGGGGGGGAGGGGCAGAACCAGGACCCCAAATCCTTCAATTCCCCATGAGAATCGGGGGTCCCTGGGATCTGGTGCCCTGAGCACTCCTTTCAGGCCTCCACAGGCAGACAGAGTGGCAGGCAGAAGCAGAGGGAGAAGTAGGCTCCCTGCCGAGCAAGGAGCCCGATGTGGGACTCGATCCCAGGATGCTGGGATCATGACCTGAGCCGAAGGCAGCTGCTTAACCCATTGAGCCACCCAGGCATCCCTGAAGTTGACCTTCTTAATACTAGTCTTCAGCAGTTGGTTTTTAAATATTTGGGGCTTCTGAGCCTCTGTGCTAGACCTTCTATTGATTGAGGACCCTCCTCTTTTCACAGAAGGATTCAAAATTTCATCAGTTGGGAAAGGCAAAAGTTGGAAGTCAGAGAGGGCTCATTTTTGGTCGATTAGATGGAGATTGGAAATGTGGTTTGGCAGAGTCACTGTAATTTATCAGCTCCAGCTGTAGGAGGAGTCGGAGAGTGGACACTTTCGGATACACATACAGCTTCTTCGTGAGGACGCTTCCTCTCCAACAGCCTCCACTCCCCCATGCCCCAAGCTCAGGGAGTTTCTTTTCGTTTTATCAGGGGGAGAACGAATGGCTCCAGGACCACTGCATGCAAGTCGGGGACGCCTACCTGATCGTCTACTCCATCACAGACCGAGCCAGCTTCGAGAAGGCATCCGAGCTGCGCATCCAACTCCGCAGGGCCCGGCAGACCGAGGACATTCCTATCATTCTGGTTGGCAACAAAAGTGACCTGGTGCGGTGCCGGGAAGTGTCTGTGTCAGGTGAGGGGCGGTGAGCACCACGGAGACCTCTCGGGGTCCCCTGCTTGTCCTTCACCTGGGCGCTCTTTTCTTCTTCTTTCCAGAAGCTGGAACCAGAGACTCCCTGAAATGCTCTGTGGAGTTTTGTGTAGACGACTCCCAGCATTCCCAGCAGATCATCCCTGTGCTGACAGCCACTCCCTTGTCCGTCTGGGCTGCTCGCTGGATTCCCGTTTCCCCTCCCTGGCATTCCCTTGGCGAAAAGATCATGCCCAGAGATCTGCTGGCACTCCCCAACCTTTTCTCCTTGTCCTTTTCTTTAGGGAACTCTTAGGAGTTCAGGGAAATAAAAGTAGTGTTTTTATGTAAGAAAGATGGGAACTCTGATGTGGGGGAATGGTGGGAGTTTCATTGAGAATAAGAATTCTACTCTGGCTGCCTCTGGTTCCTGGAGACCCCAGGAAGAGCCTCCTGCCCCTACCTCTTGCTTCCTAAGTTTCAGTGAAGGCATCAGTCTGATGGTGTCACATAGACATTTTCATGCTTCTGGGATATCGCCTATGTGCTGGGTGGGCCCCCAAGTGCTTTTGGGGTCCTTGAGATTTTATTGGCCTCATGCAGATTTGGTTCTTGGTACAATGGTAAAAAATAAAACACTGTATTGCCAGGCCCCACTCAGGAGGAAAGCAACGTGTTGCAGACCTAATGTATATAACTAGCTTGGGAATGTCTTGCTCGTAGGAGACGACTGTCTATGCTGATCATTTTTTTTCTAACCAAACTTGGATACATGGTTGGTGAACACAAGGGAATGTTTGACATAGAGGCTGCCCTAGGGGAGCTTGTTTATATGCTCTAACTGTACATCTGTGAAATTGTCCACAGTTTTTCAACCTCATCAGAGGTTTAACATTTTTTAAAAATATTTTATTTATTTGACAGAGAGAAATCACAACTAGGCAGAGAGGCAGGCAGAGAGAGAGGAGGAAGCAGGCTTTCCGCGGAGCAGAGAGCCCGATGCGGGGCTCGATCCCAGGACCCTGAGATCATGACCTGAGCCGAAGGCAGAGGCCTTAACCCGCTGAGCCACCCAGGCGCCCCTAACATTGTTTTTTAAGGGAGCAAAGTGAAATAGTAGGATTCTTTGTCAATTTGGGGAAACTGAGTCAGGAGAAAGTGTTAAGAATCTGAGTGTGAGGATGAAGCAGGCCTGGATTCACCTCTGCTGCTTACAGGCTGTGTGAACTTCCCCCAGTTTTTTTTTTTTTTCAAGATTTATTTATTTATTTGGCTGGGAGCACAAGCAGCAGGGGGCAGCAGCAGCAGAGGGAGAGGGAGAAGCAGGCTCTCTGGTCCAGATGCGGAGCTTTAATCCCAGAACCCCGGGGTCATGACCTGAGCCGAAGGCAGACACAACGGACTGAGCCACCCAGGCGCCCCACTCTCTCACATTTTTAAAAGATCACCTCCCACCTCTGTTTCTTCATCTCTCTGGGAGGGAGAATGTATTTTTCAAGTAACATAGTAAGTGCAGTAAATGGGGGTTCTGGTTTTCACTGTTAGAGTTAGCATTACTGTATCTGATGGAATCGGACCTCCACACAGGGCCTTTGTGGTGGACCAGCCCCCCCGCCCCCCCACCCCATCTCCTGCTTGCGGGAATCTTCCTGTGACCCTGCCTCTCTCCGTGCCCCGGGAGGACATGTGTCACCATCACATGCCCGACTGGCCTGTAGCTGCCTGGCGACAGCTCCAGGTCAGGACTCCTCCAGCTCGGCCATGTGCCCCAGAGCTCCTCTGACCCTCTTCTCCCCTCCTTTCCTCACCAGAAGGGAGAGCATGTGCTGTGGTGTTCGACTGCAAGTTCATCGAGACCTCAGCGGCCGTCCAGCACAATGTGAAGGAGCTGTTTGAGGGGATCGTGCGGCAGGTGCGCCTCCGGCGGGACAGCAAGGAGAGGAACGAGAGGCGGCTGGCCTACCAGAAAAGGAGGGAGAGCATCCCCAGGAAAGCCCGGCGCTTCTGGGGCAAGATCGTGGCCAAAAACAACAAGAATATGGCTTTCAAGCTCAAGTCCAAATCCTGCCATGACCTCTCTGTGCTCTAGGCCCCCAGAGTCACCCCAGATGTTCCCCTGATGGACATCGTAGAGTACCACTGGGACTGATAATCTATATTAGATTGGATCTTAAGTGTTATTAGATACGGCTTCCCCCATTGTAGCTGGGAATTAACTGGTTGGCCTCAAGAGCAACATAATGGATGGGAAACGAAAGGTCTTTGTAAAACCAGTATTGATTTACAGGAAAAGCCTGACCTTGCTACTTGAACACCCAAGACTCATTAGAGGATGTGTTTGGGGTTCACATGTGTTTCCTTTCTCCTCTGGATAGAGAATTGAAGCTCAGAACAAGAACTTTTCATTATTAAAATTCTATCCAGTGTTCTGATGAATTTGAGGCCAGTGGGCCATAGACAAAATATGGGATAGTGGTCAAAGGATTTATCCAAAGGAGGGAGGATTTCTTTCTCTGTACCTTCTATTCGTGGAGCTAGGATTGTAGAACCGGGCTCAACGTAATCGTGACGGTCATTGCTCCATCAAGCTGTGAAAAGAAATGATGGACCTTGCTGGAAACTAAAGCTTAGCCAACACTTTTTGTTTCCTGCCCACAGTTGGGGATCCAGAAATGTGTACAATTGGGAACTGATACAGGTACCACTTAGGGGATCAAAAACCATATCTTTGCTTCTGTGTCTTATAGTTTCTTGTTTAGAGGAAAATTATTTAAATCAAATTCTGCTTGGTCAAACTACCTTTTATGTTTCATTGTTTTTAAAGCCTTGGGCCATGATGAATATATTCTAAAAGTCGAAGTTATTGATAACTTCAAGTGCAAAATGCCAAATTTTGAAATATAACCGAAGGTCTGAATTTTTATAAAACACAAAACGTGAAATTTCCAGTACTTTGGGTTGACCCTTGATCCCACAGCTCTGCTCTATTTATTGTTATTTTGCAAAATAATAACCATTTTAACATTTGATAAAGCATATTTATGAACATATTTCTTAATAGGAAAATGTCCATTTTATTACCATTTTCTATCTTTTTCAGGATATGCAAGTTTTTATCTATATGTCTTATAATGAAAGAAATAAAATCTTTGGGAAAAAAAGACATTCTTAAATGTTTCTCCTCCCCAAATAAGACGATTATGATTCCTTCCATTTGCTTTTAGCACAAGCACATTCTACAGAAACATACCTGTTACTTTATATCTTCTTTTCATTGGTGGTAGTCCCATGGTTATTTGTTTCAAAGACTATCTCTGACATCTGTCCTTTGGAACCATGATTCACAATAATGCAGTTATTTTTGGCTAATACAGTTGGAATATTTGGGGTCCTCTAAATGCTAAGTTACAATAAAAGCCAGATTGATATTTTACTTTGGCAAATTTTTGACCTAACAGATGGCCCTTTGCTCCATGAAGGCTCATGGTCCTAAGTTTGACAAAAGCATTAGAGGAAATTATAAAGATTGGGGGGGGGGGAGGAAACTGGTGATTTTCATCCTGAGATCTATCTAGCCAGGCAAGGCTGTAACCAAATTCTCACTGGCATTATTATGGTTTGACCTTCGTTACATGGCATCTATTCAGGGGCGGCATGTGACCCGTTGCTGGAGTGGAATGACCCGATGTCTCCCTTTCACATCAATGGTCCCTGCGTGTACCCTCCGTGGCCTCCCCTCCCTATGTTTCTGAGTTTGTAATCAGACACACGCTAATAGTGACAGCCATGGGACCTCGAATATTGCCTAAAGCAACAGCCTTACAACTCAGTTCTGCTGGCTCACTCCCCTGGCTCGCTCTCCTCCTTTTTCCGAATTGAGGGCCAGGTACCCATCTCTGTGCACTCTCCCTCTTTGAATCGCTCAAGGAAACAGTACGGGGAGAGGAGAAGAGTGAAGTCAGGTTTCACGGGCAGCATCACTGCCATTTAACATCCTTGTGTCTTTGGAGCAAAGGTAAAAAAAACCTTTATGACCATCATTTTTCTTATCCGCAAAATGGGGTTGTTACTAATAGCTACCTTGTAAGATTGTGAGGTAAAAATCTTTTAATCTGCCAAACGTGAAGAGCTCAAGAGACATCTGTTTTGTCACACGTCTTCCATTCTGCATAAGTCACTTTTAATATGGCTGCCTTCCCCCAAATGGAATGGAATCATTCCCTTAAAATCAGAGACCCCTTACTTTTCCCTTTATCCCTATACTCTTCAATGCAGTCCCTTGTGTATATTGGGCTTTTATCGCTTTCTTCTTGAATAGACTTTCCCAAGAGACCCATGAAGTTGACAGGCCATTTTAAAACAAACAAGTTTGGGGGGATAGGTGGCTTGTCCCTGTTCAGATGTGCCTGGGCTTGGAGTGGGGTCCAGATGTGACTCGGAGTCCTTCACATCTTTCAGTATCCCAAACTGTTTCCCACAGACA
Organism: Mellivora capensis; assembly: GCA_004024625.1. Taxonomy (NCBI): domain Eukaryota; kingdom Metazoa; phylum Chordata; class Mammalia; order Carnivora; family Mustelidae; genus Mellivora; species Mellivora capensis. The sequence continues at coordinate 37,237 of PISX010013991.1, read as the reverse complement.
CAGCTCATCTCCTAGAACCACCACACACACACACACACACACACACACAGCACACACACTCCACACAATGCCATACCCCCACCATACGCCATGCACCACACACATACCACACACCCCAGACCCCACCCCGCCCCAGCCCACATGTACCATGTACCACACACACATCCTCCACACGGCACACACATAAACATGTACATGCAGCAAACACAGCACATGTATCCCACACCACTCACCCCGAATCCCACATATGCAACACCACACACACACGCACACACACCCTAAATACACACATTCTTTATTGACGCTATTGTCCTCCTAGATTCAACCATCTACTCACTTGTTTTGGACTCTCCCAGCCAAATGGTCAACAGCTGCCAAGACTCAAGCTCAAGGGCCTGTGGAGGATTATCACATGGGGGCTCCTTCAGTCTGAGCCTGCGGCAGGACAATCTGGGGTGTATTCCAGTCTGAGAGGCTTTCTGGGGAAGAGCTGCGGCTCTTGAGTCAGATGGGTTTCACTCTGGTTTCGTCACTTAGATGTGTGACCAGAGGGAAATTCCTTATCCTCTCAGCCTCAGTTTCCCATCTGTGACGTGGGAATAACAATGACACCCGCTTCGCAGGATTGTGGTGAGGATGGTGGAGACCTGCAAAGGTTATCATCCCACAAGAACTCTGAAGACTTCTACTCTAATGAAGCCTTTATGCCTTCATTCCCTTTTGCATCCTTCAACGGTATTGGACACTTGAGCCCCAGTGGGTGCTGGGAATATAATGACTAAGACATTATCCGGGTCCTCAGATCCCCCCACGATTGTTTATTTGCCGTCCCAAGAAGCTAAAGGAGGTGGCATTGACGGTAGGAAGAAACTGAAGAAACATGGGAGGATTGTATCTGGAAGGGGCTGGATTCATTGCCATTAGATCAGATTCAACCGAGGAAAAAATTATTAAAATGATACACTGTGGGAAAAGTAATTTGGGTTATTTTTTTAAAATTCCATTTTGGAGGAAGTGGGAACATTGGGAAAAAGTTGGTTTTTAAGCATCCCCATTTTTGCTCACTAATACATGATCTATTCAATGCAGGGAGAGGCGGATGATTATGAGTTCACTTGGCTAAATCTGTGGAACTCCAGTGAGAAGGGGGTTGCGATATATTAGTGGGAAGTGGGCCCGGTGATGAAGGGGGACAAGTACACAAAAACCTAGAATAGGGTGTAAAAGATAAGGAGCTGGGAAGACATGTCAAGTAAGGGAGTTGGAGCGTGGGTGGGAGAAAGAATTCCTTGCTCGTCTGGTACAATCATGACTGTCTTCTTGGAGGAAGTGGCATTGAGCTTCATCTTGAAGGCTATTCAAGATTTCCACAGGTAAAATGTGATAAGTTAAGGATATCAAGATGAAGTCTTTCTGGACTTAGGGTGGGCCCTCAATCCAATAAGTGCACAAAGGAGAGAGAGAGAGAGAGACTTGGACACAGAAAAGACACACAGGGAAGAAGCAGGTGTGAAGGTGAGGCGGAGACAGGAGTGATACAGCTAAGCCAATGAGTACCAAGGAATGCCCGGGGCCACCAGGAGCTAGAAAAGGAAGGAAGGAGTCTCCCCTAATGTCTTCCAAGTGAGTATGGCCCTGCCCACATCATGATTTTACAAGTTTAGCCTTCAGAAATTTGTTGTTTTTAAAGCCACCAAGTTTACCGTAAACTGGGCAGCCTTCGGAAACAAAATCCTTTGTGTTATTTAGGGCAACTTACTTAGCCTCTGTAAGCCTCAATTTCTTCATCTGGAAAACAAGGATAATACCCATCTCAAAGGATTATTTTGAGGATTAAATGTAAGGCGCTTAATTTATCATCTGTCCAGGAGATACAAAGTGAGCAATCTGCAAGAGAAGACGGAGAGCCCTTGCAGAACATGTCGACTTCCAGACCGAGAGCTTGGCTTGGTTCAGAAGACGACGCCGGCTCTTGAATGTTTCCCAACAAGGATGCGACAGGCGAAGCGGCACTGCTTGGGGACATGGCTGGGGAGGGCTGACTGGCAGGAACCAGAAGGCATGAGATGCCCCCGAGAGGAGCTCGGCGAGGAAGGCACCGAAACCCGGAGCCTGGTGCTCGCCAGAATGCGCTGCACGCAGAGGGAGGGCGCGGCGACTGGGGAGAAGCAGTCCCCAGAAGGTGCACGGATGGGCTTCCAGAGCGCACGTCTGGCGGCGTTCAGGTTTTGTGCGGGGAGGGCTCACAGAGCCGCGAGGCCTGATGCCGACCAGACAGAGGTGCAGATGCCAGGGAGAAAAGGGTAGAGGCGGCGAGGGGGGCGGGGAACGGCAGCTTGAGTGGGGCAAACGCAGGAGAGATTACACTGGAGTCAGGGCGCGGCTTCTGACTTTGCAACTGTCTGGAAAACCGTCACGGAGCAAGAGACCCTAAACCATCAGTCCTTGTCCGGCCTAACTTTGGGGGAAAATGAGGAAGGCAATGCGGCACACCTGCTTTCCTTACAATAAGGCGAGGGATAAACGTACGCCGACAGGGTCGGAAAGCTTGCAGCGCAGGACTGCCGCTGGGTGCACAGGTGGCTCTGCCTGGGTGTGCACATGGAGGCACGCACGTGTGCACGCGAGTGCGTGGTGTGTGTGTATGCGCGCGCTCACGGGGCACAGGAGGGAAAGACGAATCTCACAGTTAAAGAGTACTGCAATTAGAGGAACTTCCAATATCCACTAGACTTACCTTGCTCCACTTTTCAGTATACGCCCAAAACAGGGCTGCTGTCTGGGCTCTTACTGATTGTAGTGTCCACCAAGGGCGTGGAATATTCCAGACGTGCATGTTGTTTCTGAAACTCAGGATGAGTTGTGACTTAAGTTTGCAGTGACTGTAGTCAACTGAGTCAGGAAAAAATATGCCTGTGTCTTCCGCTGTGCTGTTTTTAATGACTGGAGTGGAAGTAGAGAAGCTAACCCCTGTCAGCTTTTAGAAACATGGAAATGAAGGGGGAGTGAGAAGTGCCCCATATCTCGCTGGTATCACCCAGAAGCCCCAGGGCAGCTGTTTGACTTGGAGAAATCCTGGTGCCTTGTGGGGGATTTGGAAGTTTTGGAAGGAGCTTTCTTGAAAGGCGTTTGCAGTCTTATATACATATGCGTACACAGACCCGTATATACAAACGTATACAAACGTATGCAACCGGACCTACGATGCACGATGCACGATGCACGTGGATGGGTTCACACACACACACACGTCCATATTTACTTCAGCCTCATTTAAAGGCAGGAAGTACTCATAGTACAGATGGCAGGGGTTTGAAAATAAAAATCTGATGAGGGAATTACAGCCCGCTCGAGAGTGTTGACAGAGGCTGCCTTACCAGGCATACCAAAAGACGCAAATGAGGAGTAAGTGTGCAAATAGCAGAAAATGGGTAACGCACAGGGTTGTGAGGAGTACAACGCCTGCCGTCAGTCGGGTTTTACAGGACTGAAAAAACCCACCATCAGGTGTACCTAAAAGCTTCATTTCTTTTCTTTCTTTCTTTCTTTTTTTTTTTGGTTAACGTCAGACCAGAGAAGGCCATGAGGTAGGAGTGGAAATCCTATTAAAAAGTCCAAAGGAAATCGCCTTGTGATTCATCTATTTGATTATGAGATGGAGCTGGTGACCGGCCAGGATGTGTTCTAGGATTTGGAAACAGCAGCGTGGAGGCTTGGGTTATCTGAAGGATGAGTGGGCAGAAGTAGTTCTGAGCCTGGTTTGGGGGTAGGGGAGTGGGGGTGGGGGAGTGGAGGTGAGGGAGTGGGGGTGGGGTGGGGGAATAAGTGAAACCAGACCCTCCAGATGTCTTCCGGACGGTCGTGAATGGCCATAAATACGCAACGCGAGCGAGTAAGTAGCGCCGGGAGAGGGGCCCATTTGAACTAATTCTCTGAGCCACAGCCCAGGTTAGTGTGGATAAGGATGCTGGTGCTAATTGTTACCACTTTTTAGGTTAACATTTGTTAAGTGGAGTCTAGGATGCCTGGTAGGGAGCCGCAGTTCAGAAACAGACCACAAGAGAAATTGGAGCAGAGCTTCGCACGTGTCCTGGACGAGGCACACAGCACAGCAGGCCTCGAGTGGCCGCATGGGGGTCAAGACAGGTGCAGACAGAGAGAGAGGCAGGTCCTCCTCCCCCGGGGCATCTGCCTTTATTAGCATTTTATTAGTCTTCGGGGTTCCAGGCTAAGGCTGGATTGGTCTTTTTAAACCACAGTTGGCTCTTCTCAGGACACCTATCAAAACATGCTTGGTTTAGGCTCAGGCTTCTGGCGGCTGAGGAATTGTGTAAGAGGAATTGTGTTGATAACTCTAAATGTCTTCCTACGCCTTGGAGTTAAAGGCTTGGGTTCTAGCCCTGGCTTTGCTAATGACTAGTGCTTTAAATCCTCACATATAAAATAAGAAAAGTGATACCAGCCTCACAGGGTTTTTAAGATGAAAAAATGTGCTAAGTAAAAGGGATTTTTAATCCTAAAGAATATTCAAATCTCTGCAGGGTTATTAAAGTATTATGCACGTATGAGGTGGCATTAGGACTTGTTTGCCCATCAGTTACTTCGACAATGTTTGAGGGAGAATTACAGTGTGACCGGCATGGGGAAAGGTCTTTTGAAGTAGGTGGGTCTCTCACTGCCCTCCCACAGGCTTACCTCTTGGATCCCAGCCTACGGACACTCGCCTACTTTGCTGATTTATTGGACTGGCCCTGATCACCGTCTCTTGGAATGTATAAAGCCAGTTAAAAATCATTAGCAGTTGGGAAAATGCCAATGCTATCTCTTCTGGCAGCAAAGGAAGAGAACTGTTAATTTGATTTCCTTAATCGTGTCTTTGAGACTTTCTGTACAGACACTGGGCAATGAGAAATGCTACTTTAGGTGTTGAAGATGAGGACGTTTAACTCATAAAAAGATCGGGTTGATCGTGTCCTTGTCCGTTCTCCTGCTTTTATGTGGATAAGTGCTCCATCCAATAGATAAATGGGACTTGAGGGTTTCACGGGTGCTTCCGATTGTCCTTGTGCATATGAGAAAGAAGACAGAAGTGGACACAAAGAATCCACCTGCTTTGTGCATGAGCGGGAAGAGGCAGAACACGCAGCCCTGTGCGCCGGATGAAATGGGCGAGAAAAGGGTGGGTTCTGGAATCTGGTTGCCTGGGTTTCAATCCTGGCTCCGTCTATTCCCAGCTGGGCAACCTGGACAAGTAACTTAATCTTTTATAGGCTTAGGCTTTTCATCTGGATGAAGAAATCGAGTAAATGAATTAAAAATTTATCTACTTCTTAGTTGTTGTTGTTGTTTAACAGTTAATGGGAAAATGCACACAAAGCCCAGTTGTTGGCCCGTGATGAAAGCTCCAAATCTCTTAGCTGTGTTGTATTATTTTCTTTATTCAATCGAAAACCAAGAGGCTTCAGAGATGAGTTTTAGGAGGAAGCCTGGAGTGAGGGAGGGGCTCCTTAACAAGAGACTCTTCTACCACAGGTATCTTAAATTACCATCTTTCCATTGGGCAGTCTCAGTGCCATTCCAGTGAGTAATTCTGCCTGGATGCCCCGGGCAAAAGGGGGCCCAAACTCCCTGCCAAAGGAGATTCACTTGGCGGCTGAGAACAGGCTAAAATTTCAAAAAGCCTTTTTTAAGTTCTGAGGTTGCTAAGCAACCTGAGTTCTGCACGTAAACAGTAATCTAGAATGGTGGGGGTAAGTAGCCCCGGTCCCCGGGGGTGCATGCTGGGGGGCGTTGTCTCAGGCCTCTGCCTGGCTCTCTTGTTTCCAGCCTTCCCGCCTCCAAAAGAGGGTTCCTCTAAGTTCTCCTGCTTGGGAACTGCCTCACAGATACCTTGATCTCAAGACCTGGAGAAGCGGATGCCTCCTCTGTGGCCTGCTGCTGAAAGCTTTCCTTCTCCATCCTACTTTCCTGACATGCGGCCATCTTCCTTCCCTAGACGACTGGCCCACTATTTCTTCCCTGTGTTAGGGGACACCCTTGCCCTAGTCCACCGTGGGATTTTATCCTCGGAAGTCCAGCCATACTGTGACGTGCCAACCTTTTCCCAATTATGTTCTCTGGGACCCTTGCTTTCTGTGGTGGTCTTGTGAGTACTGAGGAAAGGGAAAATTCCAGGGCCACATACATCCAGGGGAAATTTGCTTTTAGGAGATGAAATAGGCTTCTTTTTATATTGGTATAAAAAATAACACAAGGTGAAATTTACTGTTCTAAACACTTTAAAGTGTAGTTCGGTGGCATGAGGTATATTCACATTGGTGTGTGGCCATCACTGCCACCTATCCCCAGAACCTTTTCATTTTCTCCAGCTGAGCACCTGTCCACATGTGCGATGCCATGCCATGCCCCCTTTCTCCCCATCTATGGGCCACCTTCTCACTTTATATTGTCATCTGCTGGGGCACCTGGGTGGCTCAGTGGGTTAAAGCCTCTGCCTTCAGCTTAGGTCATGATCCCAGTGTCCTGGGATCGAGCCACGCATCGGGCTCTCTGCTAGGCGGGGAGCCTGCTTCCTCCCTTCTCTCTGTCTCTGCCTGCCTCTCTGCCTACTTGTGATCTCAGTCTGTCAAATAAATAAATAAATAACCTTTATTTAAAAAATGCATACTATATTGTCATCTGCTGCACAAACCTTTTTAATTTTGATGAAGTCCAATTTTTCTTTTCATTACTTATGCTTTTGGTTTTATAGCTAAGAAGTCATTGCTGAAGCCAATGCTCTGGAAGCCTTTTCTTCTAGAGTTTGTTTGATTTATTCTTCTAGAGGTCTTTGATCTATTTTGACTTAATTTTTGTGTATGGTGTAAGGTAAATTTCCAACTTCATGTTTTTGTGTGTGGAAAATAGGTCTCTTGCATCATCTAGAGTTCATTGGTGGCAAGCAACAGAAACTGAGATAGGCTAATAATGGGAGTAGTTCTAGATCGTTCATAGAAATTAAGGGAAGGGGCGCCTGGGTGGCTCAGTGGGTTAAGCCTCTGCCTTCGGCTCAGGTCATGATCCTAGGATCCTGGGATCGAGCCCCGCATCGGGCTCTCTGCTCAGTAGGGAGCCTGCTTCCCTTCCTCTCTCTCTGCCTGCCTCTCTGCCTCCTCGTGATCTCTGTTAAATAAATAAATAAAATCCTAAAAAAAAATTAAGGGAAAATTGGAGGGCAAAATCTCTGGAAGTAAAGAATATGTCTCGGCTCCAACAATCTTGCGTGTGTGTCTGTGTGTGTGTGTTGAAGATGAGGCACCATGGTCATTGAATGGTTGCAATAAACAAGACCCATGGAATGTAGGCTTGCGATGGGGAAAGTGGGAGGGAAGGAGTGTTTCCCCAAAGGTAAACTAGAATGTTGTTATGAGAGTGGGGAAGGGGTACTGGGCAGGCCAAACAGTAAATGCCCACTACTTTTCTCACTGAAAACATTCTCAGAGCTGTTGATACTGCACTGTGAATCTCAATCAGACCCGAGGGACCAGAATGTGTGATGTTTCTCACACCATTTGCCCAAGACCACTCTGGTGCATTTTGCAGAATTCATGTTCCACAGAGTGATTTGGGAGATGCTCTCATCTGCTAATAAAAAGAACTCTATACTTGTATTAGGAGCAAGTTCAGTCCTGGTTGAGTCTTTTCTTCAGTGTGTAAATTAGACCCACCTTACGCCAAAGGCACGAAGGCACGTACATGCCAGTGCTGAGCTGCGGTGAATTTGAACTTCCCAAGTTCATGCCGGGAAGCTAGGAATCAGACCTGAGTAATTCTTTCATAAACTCACAGCTTGAGTGATGACCTCACAGAAGCAAGCAGAAATACAGCTTATGACTCTTGGTGGACATACTGTGTGATGGATACACATATCTCTGTGATGCTGAGATATGAGGAATGACACATTTCTTTATTTTTTAAAGGAAAATTAAATCTTAGGCCCTCCTCAGCAGGGCTGGTCTTTTTGGGGAGACCTCCACTCCTTTGGACTATTCATGACACCATGGGATTTCAGGCCAAAAGAGCTGGCTTTAAGGGAATGGCTACTTTTATCACTATTGTTCTTTGTAAAAAATTTTTAATATTTAAAAAATTTTAAACATTTTTTTTGAGATTCTGTTTATTTGAGAGCAAAAGAGAGCAAGTGAGCATGAACAGGTGGGAAAGGCAGAAGGAAAGGGAGAAGCAAACTCCCCACTGAGCAGGGAACTCGCTGCAGAACTTGATCCCAGGACCTTGGAATCATGATCTAAGCCAAAGGCAGATGCTTAACCGACTGAGTCACCCAGGCCCCCACTGTGTATTGGGCACTGACACCCTGGGTAGGTTCCTGAGATGCCCTTCTCTGTATTCTTCTCCCCTGACTTCAGGCTTAGCACAGGGCTCTTCATACGACTCCCCAAATCTCTGAGCATCCAGTCTCTGTGGACACCCATGAAGCCAGACCCACAGAGAAGTCTGCTGGCCTGTGGGGTGGCATGGCGGAAGGCTGGGATCGCCCTGCAGGAGCCCCATCTCCTCCACAAGCTCTGGAACTCCAATTCCATTTTACAGGGAGTCATTTCTGCTTCTTACCTCCACGCATCAATGCCTGTCTGCCCTCCTGTGGAACATAGTGATCCAGCATGACCCTTGGGGTAAGAGGAGTGCAGACCTCGAGTTGAACTTCAGTCTCCCAGGGGGTTTTAGACATCCCCGGGCCCTGCCCTTGGAGGCTCTGCCTCAGTGTCAGAATGGGGCCCAGACCCAGCCCCCAGGAGAGGCTGATACAGCACGTCTTCTAATCACACTTTGAGCCATGTTGGCCTAGACCTGGGGACAAAGGCCTGACACATCTCCTGGGGGTAGAAAGAGCTCAGTCTTTGAAACTCCACAGCTGGTCTCCCAGCTTTCGAAAATGGAGCGCTCTTTTCTTCTAAAGGACCAACAGCATTACAAACAATACGGTTCAGTTTTCATCTTCTGATTTAGTTTGCCATGCCTCACGGCTGTGGAGCTTGGAAGTCCCTGTAAACCCAGAGGGGAGAGTCTGGCTACTGTGGTCTGGCAGGTTGTCGGCATGACCTTGGCGAGGCTGCTGGCCTGCTAACTCTTGGTGTCTGACAGGCTTATGGCTGAAGTGATCAGGGGCAGACAGATGTGGGGGCTGGCAGGGGCTCATCTTCTCCAGGGCATAGCTGGGAATCCTGTCACCAAACTGGGACTCTTTTGTGACTTTCAGAACCAGTCCCTTTTATTTTCTGGGGCTTCTCCAAATTCCATGCAGACATCCTTGTTTCAGTCTGTCACAGATCCTGGTGTTCCAGAAATAAGGGGCTGGTCCCCAGGACTGCAGCAACCTCATCAGCTCCGGGTATGGTGGGAATGGCTGGTGTTTCCGTCCAAAACTTAGGGCCAATTGGCCTGGTGATTTGGGGATCTCTATAGACAGTGTTAGGTCCCCCGATAATGGGTCCGTGATTAAAGGAGCGAGACTGATACAAAGCGAAGGTCAAGCAAAGCTTTATTTCGCGCCAAGCATCAAGAATCAAACTGGGGACGCCTGGGTGGCTCAGTTGGTTAAGCAGCTGCCTTCGGCTCAGGTCATGATCCCAGCCTCCTCGGATCGAGTCCCGCATCGGGCTCCTTGCTCGGCAGGGAGCCTGCTTCTCCCTCTGCCTCTGCCTGCCACTCTGTCTGCCTGTGCTCGCTCTCTCGCGCGCTCTCTCTCTCTCTGACAAATAAATAAAATCTTAAAAAAAAAAAAAAAAAAAGAATCAAACTGAACGTTCGGGGCCGCGCCTCTCACAGAGAGGGTGACCCCTCTCTGCTTCACAGACTAGCTTTTAAGGGCAAAGGCCATGTGGTTGGGCCTGGCCACGCACAGGTGGCCAATGAAGTTGTAACACAGAGAGAGCTGCACAGTCATGTTAGGTCACACATAAGTGACCAATTGAATTACAATTTACCCTAGTAGACATTTGAACCAGCCTATCACCTTGGTCAGAAATGGTGCCCAAAAGGTGCCCAAAGGGCGGGGCCCATACTCCTTGGTAACTAGGGAGACAGTATGCATCCCCCCCACTGATCGGATGTCTCCACCTGGCCTGACCCACCCTTGTATTTGGGCTTTGTTACCTGGGACTGGTTTCTGGGACTTGTTTTTAAGTAAGTTCCCCTGGGGGGTGGGGGGCAGAGTCAATTTAAGTTTTACAACAAAATGGCAGTTCAACCGGGGTGGGGCCCCTCTGGCTGAATAGGCCCTTACAACAGGTTTCAGGGGGGAGTGATTGGGGCTTTGGTAGGAACCTCTCAAGACTCTGCCCAGCCTTTCTTTCAAGGGGTCAGGTTTGGGGGTGAAGGACCTGCATGCCAAGGGCAATAAGCTAGGACCAGTGGGGATAGGCAGTGGGAATGTTCCTGGTGCTGAGAATGGAGGTCTCTAGAATGTGAACCAGGAGGCAGGAAGCTGGAGACAAGGGACCTGCTGCCTCAGTTCTTCCACGAGTGTTGGGTCACCTCCTGTGAGCATCAGGGTTCTTTCTTTGGTCAAGTGAAGAGGGTTGGGCTAAATCTATTAATTCAAAAATAAACATTTACTGAGCTTTGATTGGGCACCAGGCTCTGTGCTAGATGGATGTGACATTAAATAAAGCAAGATTCATGTCCTTGTGAAGATGATTTCCAAGGTCTCTCGTGTCAGTCTAATAATGCCTGGCCCCCAGCTGCCGCCACACACTGTGCTTTCACATGTGTTACCACGATCACGCTGTGTGACTGTCGTCCTTCCCACCGTGTGGGCGTCGAGTGACCGGTCTAAGGTCGCATGGCTACGAAGCCACAGAACCAAATATGACTCCAGATCTTCTGGTTCTGTCATGGGCTCTCTGCTTTGTGACCTGCTGTCTCTGACCTTCCTTACTGTCTGTGGTGCTTCCACCTCCCAGATTTTTCCACCCAGTGGACAAATAGCTGGCATTTGCCAAGCACTTACTTTAGGTCCTGCCACCTGCATTCTCAGGGAAATCTCACAGCAACCTCATCAGGTTCTGTTTTTGTCGTCTTACAGAGGAGGAAGATGGCCAGAGAGGCTGAGGCATGGAGTCTGGCGGCATGTCAGTGGAATTTGGTTTCAGGCCTGTTCTGGGGGGTGCTGTGCTGGCCCGCCTTCTGGGATGGTGGGGAGAGAGCACTGGGAGTACAGCAGGTCGTTTTCTCCTGCAGAGCTGAAGGCCGGTTGGGTCCTTCCTGGACTCCCACTGGAGGATGGGGAGAGCCAGAAGGCTCCAGGGAGCTGGTTGTGATGAGGCCTTGTCCAGGCCCTGCTTTTGGTGACAGACTTCAAAGGCCTCAGGGACCTCCCAGTTCCCATAGATCCAGATGTCCTAGCGGGAATCAGCTGAAAGGCAGGAGCGCCTTGCCATTTTCCAGAAGGGATGGTGTGCACTGGCTGGGGAAGGAGACTCCCCACCCCCACTGTGCCCGCCACCCTAGACACCCTGCTCCCACCCTCAGGCCAGCTGCAAGGACTTTCCTCTTCTTCAAGCCTGTGGGTGGTGCTCCCTGTCCCCAGCCCTTGGAAGTCTGAAGACTGGGCAGTGCCGTCAGCTTGGGCTCCTGCCTTGCCTGGTGCCATTTGGGAAGGCTGAAAAATAGTGGGGTGCACCCCTAATACACAGATGGGGAGTGTAGGTTTAAAGGGGTTAGAACTTGGTCCCCTCATAAATCACTGACGGGGAGCTGGGCCTGAAGCCTTGACCTTATGGTTTCCAAGGGCAGGGTGCTGAGCTGGCCCAGCAACAGGGGTAAGTGTCCCTCACAACTGTGTTTGCCTTTAGGCACTTTATCTTAAATACAACAACCCTGGGAGGTAGGCGGTCTCCACTCGCCAAAGGAGGAGGGTTAAGCTCGGAATGGTTAAGTAATTTGCCCAAGGCCAGTTGGCCAGAGGGCAGGACTCAAAGTCAAGACCTTTTACCTTCTCCCCCTTTCCCCACCTGTGATTCTTCAGAACTGTGGGGTTCAAAGGAAGGCTGAGTTTCCCAGGGGAAGTGAGTGAAGCACAGATTGTCCTTTATGGTGGGTGGCTGGTAATTGGGGTCCTATTTGCCCATCAATAGCTGACCCTCCAGGCACCGGATTTTAATTATCTTGCAAGCTGCTCTGATAAGCTCAGACTCATTTGTTAGCAACAGGAAGTATGTGGGATGTGCGGAGGCTCCCAGGGACCTTTTAAGGTAGCCAGCAGCCTGGAAACAGTTCTGGGTTGACTAAGCAGAGAGCAGCCCGGAGATGAATACACAAGCGGTGGAAGGCTTGGAAAAGGGGGCTCAGAAGGCTGGTGAAGTCACCCTCCGGTGACAGATGCTAATGGACCACAGTCACAGCCTTTGCAGAGATGGGTGTGAGGCAAGCATGTATGAGTCACTGTGGAGAGGCTCCCAGGCACACTTGGCAACCGGGGGACCCTAACCTAGCTCTCACCACAGCTGCCCTCCCATGAAATACGTGATTAACGATGATGAAACCTTCTTACAAATGTGAGGCTTGAAGCTGGTTTTGTATTAGCGTGAGGAGAAGGTGCTGCTTCACATTCAATTAATTTTTATCTGACCTGTCTGCTCTCCTATGGCAAAGCACTGTTCCTGCAGAAGGATTACATTCTCTGCCAGGACCTGAGGGGATAGTTGCTCCAGATCCTTCCAGACTAGAGAGTGAGTGTATTTGTGAGATGGGCAAGCGGAACTGATGGGGGTCTAATGAGCTTAACTCTCCTCTTTCCCATCCCCTGTCCCTTTGGAATTTGAAAGAGAAATCAGGTGGCACAGTTTTTTCTCAAGAAACACAATTCTTTTTTTTTTTTTGATTTTATTTTTATTTATTCGTCAGAGAGAAAGAGAGAGAGAGAGAGAGAGGAGCACAGGCAGACAGAGTGGCAGAGGGAGAAGCAGGCTCCCTGCAGAGCAAGGAGCCCAATGTGGGACTCGATCCCAGGATGCTGGGGATCATGACCTGAGCCGAAGGCAGCCGCTTAACCAACTGAGCCACCCAGGCGTCCCAAGAAACACAATTCTTAAAGGGGGAAACTTCAAGTGTACACGGATGATTTCGACCCTGCACTGGCAGAGAGAGAGAGACAGAGACAAGCCATCGATGGGACTCCTTCTGGGTGCCCGATATTTCCTGTGTCCCCTGGCTTTAGTGTGCCCATGTTTTGGTTTTTCCACCTGGACAATGTGGAGGGTCAGTGAGCACATCGGGTGGGTGCTTGAGGCTTGGTCCCAGCATTGCAACCCCGCACCAGCTCTGGGGAAGAAGTGCCGTGCCTTGGGACAGGATTAGATCACTTGAGGGAGCGGGGATGCTGATGTGAACTCCGGCTGGTCCCAGCTCCCCATCTGAGGGCCTGGTTCCCCCCAGGTGGTCACAGGGACCCCAAAGCACTGGCTCTGGCTCTAAACAGGCCGGACTGGAACCATTCACTGGAGGGAAGAGTCCTAGGGGACTGCTTGGGGTGGCATTTGAGTGGGATGGGAGGATTTAAATCTGGGGTTTGTTGTCACTTTACCCCATCTTCAAGTAAGGCCACATCCCTGGCAGCCTGGAGGCTCGGAGTTTTAAGAATAAGCGTTCAGAGTTCGCGCCACCTAATTACCCAGAGGGCTCTCAAGTCAGCCTGACCGGGTTCCTCCTCTTCCCTGCTGAGTCATCTTGGGGAGGTTATTTCACCTTGTAACCCTTACCCCTACAATATGAAGGTCACAACCATCTCCCGGTTAGGGTGCTGTGATGGAATGATAGCGACGGACCCCTGGGTCTGCTGCAGGTGTGCTCCTGAACCAGCCAGCCTGCTGTTTCCTCTGATAGCCCCACAGTCTCCCTTGAGGCCCTTCCAGATTGTTCCATCTTTATCCTTCATAGCTCTGAGTTCTTGGTAGGGGAGGAGAGGGGTTTCTCCTAATGGCTCCCCACTCTGATTTCCTGCTTCTGCAGGATTCCCGAGCCCCACTGCCCCTCCCCTGCTGTGACTGTCCTCCTGTTACTCACCACCCCTGCCCCTTTATTCACTAGGAAAAGTGTAATTAAGCAAGGTGCCTGTGTCTACTGCAGATGTGGGCCTCGCTGGGGCTGGTGAGGGATGGTTTACAGCACAGACCAGACAACAACCTAGAACTGAGGGTTCGGTATCAATCCTCTAGAGGCCTTCCCTTGTGCCGAGGGCCAACCCTAGCCATTAGTTAGCTGTTGCTACATAACAAATCATCCCGAAATGTTGTGGTCACAGTTCTGTGCCTTAACAGGTGAGGATCAATGATGTGGTTCTTCTGGTTTCAGCTGCATTCTCACTTGGATCTTGAGTTAGCTGTGGGTTTTGGTGATCTCCGCTGAGCTCTCACACGTCTGGCGGCTGAGCGGGGACACGTAGGCTCTCTTTCATATGGTCTCTCCGCTTGCAGCAGATCACACTAGGCTCATGCACATGGTGGTGAGTGGAAGCATGCAAGGTCTCTGCCATCTGGGCTCACAACAGGCACTGTGTCACTCCCGCTGCCTTCTTCAGGTCGACACAAGCCACAGGACTGGTCCAGATTCTAAAGCAGGGGAAAAGGACTCTCCTTTTGGAGGAGGGGAGTTGCAAAGTCATATTGCGAAGGGTGTTCATCTGGGCAAGAGTGTTGTATCCACGTGTTGTAACCCAGAACACCATCCTTTCCCTCAGGGTCTCGCCCGCTATCTTGTGGGTGGATCTCTGGTCTTTTCTTCTGGACTGTCTAGATCTCCTTCCAAATATTCCCTTCTCTCAGTTCTAGTGTTCCCAACTCTTCTTCCTACCTGAAGAGGACTCCAAAGTCTCCTGCCTTTCTTATGCAGAATGTTTTTTCTTTCTTTGTTGACATCTTTTCGTTCCCAGTCATGTTCACACCAAAAATGGTCCCAAATGTGCTGATTAAAGTAAACCAGTGGTTCTCAACCTGCCTGGTGTCAGACTCACTGGCAAAGCCCTTAAAAATGGCTGATGCCTGGATGTGAGGAGGACATCTGTCACTCCACTGATCGTCGTGGTTGATTTGGCTGGCCAGGTGGATGTCCCTGTCTTCCCTCATGCATCCTTGTGCATCCCTCCAGAAGCTTGCATGCTTGGTCCAAGAGGATGACCTTCCCCAGTAGACGAGGATTGTTTTTTGGCCAAGGGTATGTGAATAACTGGTGCTCCCCAGCTAGAAACTCCAAACAAGCTCTCAGGGTCCATTTGTAGGAAAATGTAGAGTAGTCAAGCTTCCAAGACTCCAGGTGCCTCCAAATAATGTGTTTCATGTACTTCAAGTACTGATCATTATGAAATGATCTCTTCCCCAGTTGATCTCCCCCATACTGACTTTCTGTGTTTCTCTACTTCTTGATCCTACTAAATTAATCCAACAAGGGAACCTGTAGGCATAAGCAAACCAGAACCTAAGCCTGTAATGAAACCCTAGGGACAACCAGTCACAAACAGCCAACTAGACTATCCCAATGCCTAAAAAAAAATGAGTGATTAAAAAAGGTTTTTTTTAAAATTTTCTTTAAAAAAATTTTCTTTCTTTAAAAAAAAAAAAAATGAGTGATGCCTGAGTCCCACTCCCAGGACTGAAGGTAGGTTTTGGATATTGTGAGTCTTTTTTCTTTTTAAATTTAAAGTAGGCTCCATGCCCATTGTGGAACTTGAACTCACAACACTGAGGTCAAGAGTCATGTGCTTTACTGATGAGCCAGCCAGGTGCCCCTGGATATTGATATTTTAAAAAAGCTTCCAGGTGGTTCTAATACATAACGAGGATAGAAAGCCACTGGAATAAAAAAAATACCATGTATCTCTGAGATAAATTTTGCTCCTTCCCTAAAGTGTGGACATTTTAGAAGCTGTTTCTTTTTTATTTATTTGTCAGAGAGAGAAAGAGCGCGAGTACAAGCAGGAGGAGGGGCAGTGGCAGAGGGAGAAGTAAGCTCTCTTCTGAGCAAGGAGCCCAGTGTGGGACTCGATCCCAGGAGCCTGGGATCACAACCTGAGCCACAGGCAGACGCTTAACCAACTGAGCCATCCAGGCATCCCAAGAAGCTCTTTGTTTGTTTGTTTTAATGAGCAAATTCCCCCTTTGTATTACATTTGTAAAGTGCCCAGTGCATTGCACACACTCACTAAATATAAACTGTCATCACTGTGACTGTTGCCATCATGGGCACCCTAGTGTGCTGGTAAGGAATGTGGGCTCTAAGTCAGAGCACTTCACTTCCCTGCCTCAGTTTTCCTATCTGTAAAATAAGGGTAATTAAAATTCCTACTTCATAAATACTACGTATTTTACAGTAGGATTGTAGGTATTGCTTAATATGTCTTAATGATTGTACTTAGACACAACGTAAGTTTTCAATAAGTGGCAGATAGTATGTAATTATCGTTGGATTTATTCAGCACCCCATAGTTTATTCACCCTCGGTTTACTTTCTCTTTGATCCAGTGTCCAAATCAAATGAGATGGCAATCGGTAGTGAGAGGTGGTGGTGCAATAACACTAGAGCATACTCATGCTGGACGAAGGCAAAGACAGACATTTCCGTTGCTTGGAGGAGTGCTCAGCTCTGCCAACTCCAGATTATTAAAAGCATTAAGAAACTTCTCTGGCACACTTGGCTATCTTTTTTCTTCTCCAAGCAGAGTTTTCTTCAGCCTAAACATTCATTTTAACAGAGACAGTCTCAAATTTGTGCAATTAGTGGAGTAGAGCATAATTGGCACATTTAGCTCAATTTGGATGACCTGGAGATAACGGATGCGAGCAGGGATGCCAAAATCTGGCAGCAGTCTGGGTGTAGTGGGGGGGTAGAGAACACAATGAGGGGCATGGGTGGGACAGAGGACATCTTGGAATCACAGAGTCAGAGTCAGGGGGACCCTTTGATATCTAGACCAACATACAAGGAAATAGAATTCTAGAAGAGTCAAGAATATTCAAAGTCATATGACTGGGGACTGGTAGAGCTCAGACCATGGAGAACCATGGGGATTTTAACTTTCATTGTGTCCCTTCTTGTGCTAGGCTTGTGTTGGGTCTTTATCTTTACTATTTAGGGATTATGGGCTCCTTTTTGGAGTTGAGAGAATGGAGTCTTCAAGAAGTTATGATGTTACGGCAACTAAGAAGTTAGATCACAGCACAACCTATGACACCACGAGAGCAGTTTAAGGCATTGGAATGGCATTTAAAAAATTCCTATAAAATTTTTATTCACTTTGAAACAGATTGTTCACCTGTTGCCAGATGTCAAATGAGATTATTTCCGTGGTATGGTTTTAGGAAGACCCTAAGTAAAAAAAAACAAACCACAAAAAAACAACAAAAAACCCCTCACAAATTTCTAAAAAGTAAAATGAGGAAATCCAAGTCTTACTTCTGTTTCCTGTCATCTTACTCACAGATATGTGAAAAAGAAATTCGAGCTCAATGAAACAATGTAGTATGGTGGAAGGATCTCATATTTTACATAAACAATTTAGGTTAAAATTTGACCCACCACATATATGGAAAATGCTAGAGGAATAGCACAGACAAGAGCTTATTTGGTGGGAAAAAAGAAGTCCAAATTATGAAATAGTTAGAAAATACACAATTTTATTATAGTTTCTATGAGAAACCAATACATGTGATATTATAATGCAAAAAAAGGTGAGAATTAAAAAATGATAAATCCCAACAGTCCGGATAACTGTCTCATAATCACAAAACAATTACAAAGCTAGAATGTGGTATGGCAGAGTGGTGGATTATGGTTTTCAACTTGGGAGTCAAACTTCCTGGTTTTAAATCCTGGTGGGACCAACTTTACTAGTTTTGTTACTGTGTGCAAGTTTACTTAACTGCTCTGGACCTATCTCCTTACCTAGAAAAATAATCATAAAGACTACGGATGTACCTCCTGGTGTCATTTTGAGATCTGAATGTGTTAAAGTATTATTTTCTTCTCTTTGTAGGAATCTGGGTATTACCTTATTGCTAGTAACATGCTTTTTGAATGAAGGCAACCACTTTCCTGGTTTCTGGTCATTATTGTTGCTTTGGACAGTCTGTTGTTACCTCTCATCTCCTCTAATTTACTACTTGCACGTGGCTTTCCTGGTGTGGACTAACAGCTCTTGCATTGTTGTTTACATTAGCCGTGATTTTCAGAGCTTTGGCAAATGTGCACGGACTGGCTCACTGTTTGCTATAAGAGGCACCACAGAAGGAAAGGAGGTTCTCCTTTCTGGTTCTCACTCTCACTAGAAGTCGGCCATGATGGATGTGCCTTGCCCCGGATGCACCTGTTGGGTGATACTCTATGGATTGGCGTGTTATTTTTATGTCTGTATCTGGAGGGAATGACTGTGGATCTGCCTAGCACTCAGCCTCTTGTGCAGTCCCCAGGCTCCCGGTCTTACTTGAGATCAGGCACTGAACAAAGGCAGGAGTAGGGTTGTCTGGGGGGCATAGGAAGAAGAAACAGATTTCTTTTTCTAGCCCCAATACTACCACACACTTTAAAAAGCAAACAGCACAAGGATTCTATTCCAATCTTCTTTTTACGATTCTCTGGCTTGGTATGTCCACTCTTGGAACACCCAGCCATAAACTAGGGTGGATCTGAGTGTGAGCCCAAGATGTGGTTCCCCAAGGGGAGCCCTGGAGTGGGTCACCAGGGGTGCTAGCAGGGGCCAGCTAGTAATAAAGAACAGTCTTGCCACTGGCTGCCTGCCTCTCAGCAGCTCTTTGGAATAGCTCTGCCCAAACTATGAGCTGTCATTAGTCTAAGTTTGGGGTTGGAGGAGATAAGAGACCCAGCAAATGGCTGGTGAGGGCCTTTCCAGGGCCTCAGTGAGAACCTGCAACAGGTGATGATCATCAAGTAGGTGTGACAGATTGGGAAATATGGGTGTGTCTTGCTACCAAAAGCATCTCTTTAGATGATGAGGTATAGGGGTCCGCCTGGGTGGCTCAGTCGTTAAGCATCTGCCTTCAACTCAGGTCATGATCCCAGAATCCTGGGATTGAGCCCCTCACTGGGCTCCCTGCTCAGCAGGAAGCCTGCTTCTCTCTCACCCTCTCCCCCTGCTTGTGTTCCCTCTCTCCCTGCATCTCTCTCTGCCAAATAAATAAATAAAAGTTATTTATTTATTTATTTATTTTTTATTTCTTTTCAGTGTAACAGTATTCATTGTTTTTGCACCACACCCAGTGCTCCATGCAATACATGCCCTCCTTAATACCCACCACCTGGCTCCCCTAACTTCCCACCACCCCCTCCGCCGCCCCTTCAAAAACCCTCAGGTTGTTTTTCAGAGTCCATAGTCTCTCATGGTTCACTTCCCCTTCCAATTTCCCTCAATTCCCTTCTCCTCTCCATCTCCCCATGTCCTCCATGTTATTTGTTATGCTCCACAAATAAGTGAAACCATATGATAATTGACTCTCTCTGCTTGACTTATTTCACTCAGCATAATCTCTTCCAGTCCCGTCCATGTTGCTACAGAAGTTGGGTATTCATCCTTTCTGATGAAGGCATAATACTCCGTAGTGTATATGGACCACGTCTTCCTTATCCATTCGTCCGTTGAAGGGCATCTTGGTTCTTTCCACAGTTTGGCGACTGTGGCCATTGCTGCTATAAACATTGGGTATGGTTTTCAGTCTATTGGCTTGGATGTACATGGGCATGAGTGTTCCTCCCCACAACTCCCCTAATCCCACATGAAATCATGGAACCACATATAGTGTGACAGACTGACTCACAGGTTTCTTCTGTTACAGGCATTTTGTCTGCACTTCATGCTTTCCTTACTTCTGGCACAGGCATAAAGAGAAGTCACAAGTCATATGGAATTTGCAGCTCTGCATTCAGACTTAGATTCTTCTAAGATGCTAAGGCAAATCACTTAACTGAAAAGAGGTTCTCTGTCTATAAATGGGAACATAATATTTAGCTCATGGGTTTGAAAAATAGCATCTTAGATAAATCATGCCTGTTTTCTCAATGGATTGTTTTTCTCATTAGAGAAGAAGAGATAAAATCATACCTTGGAACTGATGCAGTGATGTTCTCATTGGGCATGTGGTTTCTTTGGAGATTTCTACAAAAACCCTGGTGCTTGACATCACAACCTACATGCTTCCTTCCTCACTTTGGGATGAATCTTGCTCAAGATGTAAGAGAAATGTATGTGTAAGAGAGAGAGAGAGAGATTGTGAGGGTTAATTTTATGTGTCAACTTGGCTGGGCATGATGCTCAGATATGTGGTCAAACAATATTCTGATATTTCTGTGAGGGGGTTTTTGGGTGAAATGAGCATTTAGATCAGTGAAATTGAATAAAGCAGATTGCTCTCCCTAATGTGGGTGGGTCTCGCTCAATCAGTTGAAGGCCTGCATAGAACAAAAGACTGATTCTCTGCCCCCCACCCCCAACCCCTTGACCCCCAAGCAAGAGTGAATTCTGTCAGCAGATGATCTTTGGACTTGAACTGTAGCATTGGCTCTTTCTGGTTCTAAGCCTTTTGGCTTATCCTGCAGATTTTGGATATGCTAGCCTCCATCATTGCCCGAGTCAATTCTTTAAAAAGAGATATCTTTCTGTATAGATACACATCATATTCTCTGCTGCTTTACATCAGCTGAGGGACTCCACTGGACAACCCAGCTCACAGCATGTTCCCAGGAAGATTTTATATTTTAGGAATGGTCTTTTTGTTCTTGTGCCTGCTTTATGTGTATTTGCTTATTTGGGATAAACTAAAAGCAGTAAATGAGGAATAGCATGGTGGCTATTAGATTGCACTGTGTTCAAGTGAATCTGAGCTCAAGCTAAGATCAAAAACATACACCCACTCCTCTTCTAAGGGCACAGCCCAATTTGCATCCATCTAGTTCTATTTTAAGGACCTACAGGAGGTGTGGTAAGATATTAATAATTCTAACATGACAATAATAACCATAGGTGTCACCTAGGAGCCTACTGATTATGCACATACATAGGACTTTACGTATATTATTTCCTTACACATGATAGATTTGGGAGCCTCTCCTTATGTACTGGGCAATCATTTTCTACCATATTCTTTCCAATTCAGTTTTAAGTCTGTTTTCTCCAAAATCTTCATGTGATGGAGTAAATATTTTGGCAGAAGTCATATTTGTCTAGATCCAAAGGCAGGAAAGCCAGTGTAGCTTGGATAGAGAACATGTTCTTCTGGGGGGGGGGGCGAGTATTCTGGTTATGTAGATTTCACATTGCCTTATGCAACTGAACATTTATCAGATAAATTTAATCCGATATGAGATATATAAAGCTCTGCCTCTCTGGAATATAATTGCATTTTGATGAGTCATAAACCTCTTCAGGACATTTTGCTGCCTCTGGGTCATCTTTACGGCCATCAATACTCATTGTATCATATTCCTCCTTTCTAATCAATAGGATGCTAAATAAATGAGCTCTCACTGCATTACTTGTCATAGGGGAAAAGGGACTGCATCTGTCTTTAAAAATATCATTCATGATCTATTTAAAAGTGATATAAGGTGATGGGGAAAAGGAGGTGTGAGCTACAATTCCTTTTTACTCACTGCTCGCCAGCACCACCAGGCTTTCAGAATGCTTTTGTCCTGGATTCGCCGCCTAGATAAATGACCGAGGCCATGAGTTGGCTTCTGAACTTATTTGCCTTCTGTAACAGGATATTCATCCTGTCCCAGGCAGTGCTGTTACCTTTATTTCAAGGGTTAGGATTTTTGCCCAGGAAATGCTCTGTGAATGACCCCCGTGCAGACACCTGCCATCAGTATCCACCAAGTGCTGCCCTGGGGCCTGCCAGACCCAGGCAGTGGAGAAAGGGTTTTGCAGGCAGACTTCCCTGGGTTGGAGGACAAACTAAGTCATTTACCAGCTGTGTGACTCTGAGAAAATTATTTGACCTCTCTGAACCTCCCTATAATCAGCTCTGATTTCCCTGACCACTGGAGAAAAAGAACCCCGAAGTATGCTGTGAAAGGCTAAAGATATTCCCACGGTGGCTGCAAATTCCTGGGGCTTAGTCTCCAGTGGTCAATCTAGCCCTTGCCCCCCCTTCATTCCCCTCACTCCCAGGTCACGGGCTCTGTGTCTGCACATGCTCTGTTTCACTCTGCAGCCACCTGGCTATAAATCCTAGCTTCCGCAAGAGGCTTTGCGTTTAGATGCTAACAAAGGAGAATGGTTTTTATGTTTCAATACTAGTATTTTAGGACCTTGAACTCCAGATTTACCTTCTAATTCAGGAGCTTTCATTTACATTTTCCAAAAGGACAGATCCAGAATGTGAAGCAAGAGGATTCAGCTCATGGTCTTAGGGTAGAATAGTCTCTTCTCAGGCAGCTTTCCAATAAGACTGTACTCATGACTGTATTAAAAAAAGGAATATCTTGATTATTTAAACAAACAAACAAACAAACAAATAAACAAAACCCTATTACTCACCCATTATTGACCCAGATCCTCTGCTCAAGAAGAAGAAGTTAGGGAAGGTCAGATGTGTGTGTGTGTGTGTGTGTGTGTATGTGTGTGTGTGTGTGTGTGTGTGAGACTTGAATTTTCTCATCTTAACTTTTTAAAATATATTTTATTTATTTATTAGAAAGAGAGTACATGTGCATGTGAGAGCTGGGGACAGGGGCAGGGAGAAGTAGACTCCCCACTGAGCAGGGAGGCAGATGTGGGGCTCGAACCCAGGACCCTGGGATCATGACCTGAGCTAAAGTCAGACACTTAACCAACACAGCCACCCAGGTGCTCCTCATCTTAACATTTCCTAGTAGAAAATTAGAAATGCAAATAAAAGTAGAGAGAACTGTGTAATGAAATCCCATGTACCATCACACAGCTCCAGCTGTTACTAGCTCACCTCTGACCTGTTTTCACTTCTGTCCCCATCACTACCCATCCTCACAGCCTGAATGGATTCTTTTGGCGCAAGCCCCAGTAAACCACTTAATCTGTAACTCTTTCCTTATGTATCTCTACATGATAAGGACTCTTTAAGACTGAAACCACGTAACTGTTATCACACCTAAAAATGGACAACATTAGAATTTTCCTGTTTCATTTCCCCACCCTCACTCTTTAGAAAGAACCGGTTGTTTCAATCAGGTCCAAAAATTCTCTTAAATTTGTTTCAATCTATAGGCTTCTTCTCCCTCCTCCCCTTCCCCTTTTCAATTTAAACACAGAAGAACAAGAGTCATTTGTCCTATAGACTCTCACATTTCGTATTTTGCAACCTGAGATGTCATTTCATCCATAACCCGTTCTCTGACCAGCATTTCCTGCAAACAAGTTGTTAGACTTACATTCTAGAACTGGAGATTTGATCTGAGGCATGTACAAATTTTCCTTGAGAAGTCTTCATGAGTGGTATCATAGAGCTTCTCTCAGAAGGCACATAGAGACCAGCTGTCTGTCTGTTCTAGGTCATCATCATGTGGAGATCCAGTATTTCAGTAGGGGTTGCAAAATAATAATATTCATTTATTAGCTCAGAAGACTTCTCTAAAGAGAAGCTCTTCCTCAAAAAATATTTGGCTACCCCGAGACTCAGTTGTATAGGAAGGACAGGTTAAATCCTTGATTCTTGCCCTGTATTTACATGTTTTTAGAGTAATACATTGGTTCTTTACATCTTCTGAAGGTGATGAATACATTTTTGTTGTGATCTCATGGACCTTACATTGTTCGTGTGATTCATATTGCGGTCATTATTCTTACTGGTTCTCAAAATTTTCCATCTTTTGCTTGTGAGAGCCTCTCACTGTTGGCTTCTGAATCTTTGATATAACCACAATAGTTTTTGATAACTTCCTTGCTGTCTGCTATGACAAATGTTCTAGGCACATTTTGTAGATTTCCTGCTGCAAACCTAGAATCAGCAATTTCTCCAAGGAGGCTTAATTCCTTTTGTGAAAAATGATATTTAAAGATCACTGGTTGTAGGGCTGGCTGTTGCTTATAAGTTGGTCATTGTTTCCAGGCTGTTTCAGTGGACTGAATGATGAAAAATATTTAGCATAAAATACATCATGAGTTCCAGCTAATATTTTGAATTTGGATTTAGTGAGCAAGGTTTTTTATTTAGCTTCTTTGATTTTGTATTTGCATATTTTCTCTCTTCTGCCTAAAATTCTGGTTCCAAACAATATTAACATAATTGCTTTCTGCTTTACTATGTTTCAGAATAACAATAATAATATCATTACTAACAGTATGATGTCTGAAACAGTTTAAGATTCTTTAAGGTTATTTTTGTCCTTAAAATCTATCCCACTAGGGATACATAGTCAAATTTGTGTTTTAAAATTACTTGGATTAATTCCTTTCAGTGTTTATGCTGTCAGCTCAATACGAAAGTGAAGTTCATTTGTTTCATTTGCTTTCAATTTTTAGGAATTGCTTTCTTTTCATTTTGATTTAAGATTATTTTTTAACTGTGTAAAGAATTGATGTGTTTCTGATGTCAAATCTATACACTGAGTCACACCGAGAGAATTTCTAGCTCTAATTCTTGTCCTTTCCACTTTGATCCCTCTCTTCCCTGATGGTAACAATTTTTGTAAGTTTTTAAAAACATTTTTAGGTAATCTCTACACCCCATGTAGGACTCAAACTCATGACCCTGAGAGCAAGAGTCCCATGCTCTTCTGACTGAGCCAGCCAGGTGTACCCCTATGCCATGGTAACCATTAAACAAATGTGGTTTATTCTTCTGTTTTCTAAAGTACAGATGGTTCCAGACTTATGCTGGTTCAACTTAATGATTTTCCAACTTTACGATGCTGCAAAAGTGATACACATTCAGTAGACACGGTACTTCAAATTTTGAATTTGGATTTTTTTCCTGATATGCAGTTTGATCCTCTCATGATGCTGGGTAGGGGATGTCACAGCTCCTAATCACCCAGGAAGTCATGGGGGTAAACAACCAATGTACTCACAACCATTCTGTAGCCACTCAACCCTTCTGCTTTTCATTTTCACTACAACAGTCAATAAATTACATGAGATATTAACACTTGATTATAAAATAGTTTTTTAAACTTTATGAGTGATATTTATTGACATGGAAAGGTGGTTCACAACATATTGGTGAATGAAAACAGATTACAGAACAGCATTTTTGTAAAATTACAGACCCAAGAAAGTCAGCAAATTGTTCATGGTCTTCTCTGGGTGGTGACAGTTCAGATGTTCAGTTGAGTTTTAAATTTTCTTCTTTTTTTTTTTTTGTTTCAAGTTTTTATATAAATTGCAGTTATTTAACATATACAGTAATACTAGTTTCAGGTGTAGGATTTAGTGATTCATCAGTGACACACAACACCCAGTGCTCATCACGGGTGCCCTCCTTAATACCCAGCACCCAGTTAACCCATTCCCTGCCTACCTCCCCTCCAGCAACCATCAGTTTGTTCTCTGTAATTAAGAGTTTGTTTTATGGTTTGCCTCTCTCTCTTCCCCCTGCCATGTCTGTCTATTTTGTTTCTTAAATACCACACATGAGTAAAATCATATGGTATTTGTCTTTCTCTCATTGACTTATTTCATGTAGCATAATACACTTTAGCTCCATCCATGTTGTTGGAAATGGTAAGATTTCATTTTGTTTTATTTTGTTTATTTATTTATTTATTTTTAAAAAAGATTTTATTTATTTACTTCAGAGAGTGAGAGAGTGAGAACACGAGCTGGGAGAGGGGCTCAGGGAGAGGGAAAGAAATTTTCAAGCACAATCCCCGCTGAGCAGGGAGCACGATGCAGGGCTCAATCCCAGGACCCCAAGATCATGACCCAAGTGGAAATCAAGAGTCAGACACTAAACCGACTGAACCATCCAGGCACCCCTGTATACCACAACTTCTTTATCCATTCACAGTCAATGGACATTTGGGCTCTTTCCATAATTCGGCTATTGTTGATAATGTTGCTATAAACATTGGAGTGCATGTGTCCCTTTGAATCGGTATTTTTGTATTCTTTGGGTAAATACCTAGTAGTGCAATTACTGGGTCAGAAGGTAGTTCTATTTTTAACTTTTTGAGGAACCTCCATACTGTTTTCCAGAGTGGCTGCCCCAGTTTGCATTCCTGCCAACAGTGTTAAGAGGGTTCCCCTTTCTCCACATCCTTGCCAACACCTGTTGTTTCCCATGTTGTTAATTTTAGCCATTCTGACTGGCATGAGGTGGCATCTCATTGTAGTTTTGATTCGTATTTCCCTGATGATGAATGACGTTGGGCAACTTTTCACTTGTCTGTTGACCGTCTGGCTGTCTTCTTTGGAAAAATGTCTATTTGTGTCTTCTACCCATTTCTTAACTGGATTATTTGTTTTTTGGGTGTTGAGTTTGATTGGTTCTTTATAGATTTTAGATATTAACCCTTTATCAGATATGTTATTTGCAAATATCTTCTCCCATTCTGAAGGTTGCCTTTTATAAAATAGCTTTTGTGTGAGATGATTTTGCCTGACTGTAGGCTAATATCAGTGTTCTGAGTGTGTTTAAGGTTGGGTTGGCTAAGCTATGAAGTTCAGTGGGTTACATGTAATAAATATATTTTCCACTTACAATATTTTCAATTTATGTTGGGTTTATCAGGACATAACCACATCATAAAGCAAGGAAGATCTGTATAAGCAAACACCCGCATGTATGTTTTTATATATGTATGTAGTTTTACACACAAACATATATATATATATATGTATCTTCTTAGAGACAGTAGATGAATAGTAGCATACTATATACTTTTTAAAAATGTTGCTTCTTTCACTTACTATATCCTAGAGCTTGCTCTCCATATGGTTTCCGTAGAAATCATCCCCATTCCTTTTAACAACTGTAACTGTCCATTCTTTGAATGGATGTATCACAACCTTATTGGTCAACATTTTGGTTGCTTTCATTTTTTAGTAATAACTAGTGCTGCAATGAATAACCTTGTACATCTATCTTTGGAAAATTTTTAAGTGTCTCGATGGGATAATTCCTACAAGTGAGATTTCTAAGATAAAGGGTAAGTGTAATTTTGCTAACATTGCCAAATTCCCATCCATGGGGTTGTGTCATTTTGTATTCCCACTAGCAATGTGTGAGAGTAACATTTCTCTAGCCTCTCCAACAGGTTGTATTTGTATTTGGGTATCTGTTAATCATATAAGTAATGGTTTTTAATATACAATTTTCTCATTTTTAATGAGGTACAGTGTTTTGTTCTTCATATGCCTTAGGGCCATTTGCATTCCTTTTATTATGAACTGTTGTTCATATTGCTTGCCCATTCATCTACTTTTTTGGGGTCCTTTTTGTTTCTATTTTTAGCAGGTCCTGTACATTAAATATATCAACCCTCTCTCCATTATTGTTGCATATGTTTTTTTCCTAATTTATCATTTCTTTTTAATTTGCTCTAGGTGTTCATGTCCATGCAAAATTTTTAAATAAATTAATATTAAGTTTCTCAATGTTTTCATTGTTGTTTCTTGTTTTGAGTTAGGAAAGTTTTCCATTTCCTGGTCGTACAGGAATTCACTTTCTAGTACTTGCATGGTTCTTAAAATTTTTTTAAAAGAAAGTTCTGATCTATTTGAAATGTATTTTGGTGTGTGGTGTGAGGAATGGATCTTTGCCATATTCATGCAGGTTTTTGATCAGAAGTGGATAGCAGCCACCAGGCAAAGACTCAGCTATTTGATTTGGACCTGGAAGATGGTTATTCTGAGTTGTTAATACAGTCTTTTCCACTCAGGAAATTCTGTGGTCCAGAGGTAGAACTCATAAACTTCTGTGGTTAAGAGTCAAACTCACCAGTATCTGCAGTTAAGAGATGAAAATTCCTCAATATTGTCTACCACAAACTAGAGATGTTAAAAGTAATTTGTATGGTGTTGAGCACAAATAGAGGTGGGAAAAGGCTCCAAGAATCCAACTGCTCCGTAAGCAAAGGAGCTTCTATACTTCAAACACCAGTAGTCAGGCAGAGGGCAAAGCTGACAGGATTTTATGAGCTGACAAGCCTGGCTTGTATTCTAGGTAAGGGAGGACCTTTCTACCTTCAGCAGAGTTGACCAGAGGGCTGTTTCCAGACAAGATCACCATTTTCTTTTTTCTAAGAAGCTGGTTTGGATGCTCTGGGGCGGAGAATCACGTGGTTCAAGGGAGGCATAGAAGAAACAAGATTGGACATGAGCTGATCATCGCTGAAGCTGGGTGCTGGTCCATGGGGTTCATGACATTATTCTCTCCACTACTGTCTTTATTTGAAATTTTCTATTACAAAATGTTAAAATGAGAAAATTCAAGTCATACACAATGGCCAGGATGAAGCCTTTGATATCTTTTTTTTTTAAAAGATTTTATTTATTTATTTGACAGGCAGAGATCACAAGTAGGCAGAGAGGCAGGCAGAGAGAGAGAGAGGAAGGGAAGCAGGCTCCCTGCTGAGTAGAGAACCCGATGCGGGGCTCGATCCCAGGACTCTGGGATCATGACCTGAGCCGAAGGCAGAGACTTTAACCCACTGAGCCACCCAGGCGCCCCTGAAGCCTTTGGTACTGACTACAGACTACAGATACTCCTATGGGCCTTCTGCAGCCTTCTGTGAGTCAAATTAATCACTAGGTAGGATTTCATTAGTTTAAACCGCTGCAAAAAGCCTTTATTAAATTACATTTTAATGCTGTATTTTTGCTTTTTGTCAATGGTGGTTGTAAAAGTTGTCTTCATAGAGAATGTTACTGCATCTTCTATGCAATCAATGCCAAGAGAACTTCCATTGTTGGGTCTACACTCTAAAGCGGGAGGTTTGGTCTGATTCAGGTACATTTTTTTTTTTTCAACATGAATCCTCCATAGACAGTATTGCGTACTTCCAGGAGGCATATGGTGACCAGTTTATCTCTTTGTGATTTGCCTATACTATTCCAGTAGGGTTGGCAAAATGGTAAGATCTGAATTCTATCACTCACTTCATTTATTTATTAAAAGATGTCTATAAGAGAAATTTTTCCCTGTGATGCCAGCGTTCTTCCCTGCCCAGCACAGCAGACATGACTTAAGTTTGGAAAATGCTAAAGGAAGTGACCACCAGTTGTTACCACCTCAGGAGGATCTTAGTGAGGCCAGGAGGCTTCTGAAATGGAGAGCTCTGAATTTGGACAGAGTACTCTAGATGAATTTATATAAATATGTCCTGGACAGAATATAGGAGCATATGAATAAATAGGACTGGTTTAACATTGCCTACTTAAATATCAGAGAGTTTGCCAAAAGCGACAATTCTAGTTTTGGCATAAATTCCCCAGAGATGCTCTTTAGACTATTAGAAAACAGAGCTGGGTATATACTAAGGCCTCTTCCTGTTAGTGGCAGAGGAGTCACTGTGAGGCCAAATGATAAGAGAAAGGAAGTGGTCATGGTGTCCAGAGTAGAAGCTGTAACTAGGATATCCCCGTAAATCAGGAGCAGTGTCCACAGTGGCAAAGATCTCAAGTTACCACATCCGAGTTCAAATGGTAGCTGGGTCATCTAGCAGCTATGTGTCCTGGAGCAAGATATTTGACTCCTCTGAGTTTCCATTTCCTCAGTTGTAAATGGGGCTTGGAGACTGTGATCTACTTTCAGACTTGTGCACGTTAGAGATTACGTAA
Source organism: Mellivora capensis (assembly GCA_004024625.1). Classification (NCBI taxonomy): domain Eukaryota; kingdom Metazoa; phylum Chordata; class Mammalia; order Carnivora; family Mustelidae; genus Mellivora; species Mellivora capensis. The sequence continues at coordinate 7,482 of PISX010013991.1, read as the reverse complement.
GCCAAGCACTTTGCCCGATGCCTGGCACAGAATAGATAATTCTCTAAACAGAGATAATCAAAATAGCTGTTTATTTCTCAGAGTAAATAGTTAAACAAGAATCGGGACTCATCCTAAAATCCAGTAGGTGAACATGTTTAAATTCAGTAGATGAACAGATGGTAAAATAACTTGTGGATGAATCAGATGGGTGACATTTGAAAATTGTGCCAAGTTCCTCAAGGGGAGAATTGTAGGCTCCACAAAAGATGAAGCTGTTGCTACAGAGCTGTAGAATCAGGGCAACTATCTAGCCAGCTACCGATAGAAAACAAGTTCCCGCCATACTTCCAGAAATCATTTGGTGAGAAATGCTATGTCCAAATTGTGTCCACTCTGATGTCTCATGATTCATCTCAAGCTTTCTCACCAATTTTTGTTGTATTTTAGCTATTTTTTAAAAATAGCTTTTTTAAATAGCTTTTTTAAAATAACCTTACACGAAGATTTGAGCTTAATTTTCTGTGACTTCCTTTGTATTTTGTTTGGTGTGGTAAAGACACCAAATTTTAATTTTAGTTGTTGAGCAGTCTCTGATACCACAAGATAGGGTGACTAGCCTCCTAGTTACTTAGGTTTGTAACAGATGAGGCTAATTGTTCTTGGTTTCTGGTCTGAGTGTGGTTGGCAGGAGCAGATGCTTAAGGCAGGTGGAGTAGAGTTGAAAACCTCCTTAGAAAAGTCACTAATGGAAAATGTTGGGAATCTTCTCTTTCCCCCTTCAACATACACTTAAATATCATGGTACCATTTTTAGACAGAGTTCGGAGCTCTCTACAAAGACCTCTAATGCACCTTAGTGTTTCACCCCCTTGACTGGGCCACTGAAGTGATGAGCACAGAGTTGGGGGGTGTGGTATTAAGGGTCTAGTCTAAGATTTCCAAATTCATGCTGGTGATGCATATAGAAGTCAAAGAGTAGCATTTGAACTGGATTCAGATCCTAACTTGCCAGTTTCTGAAGTCTGTGGTCTTAAAAACTCTGCTTTAAAGAACAGTACACTAATTTATCATGGGTTGGAGAAAGATGGGGAGAAATAAGTTCTTACTACCTGTGTCAGGCTTGGGAAATGTGCCACTGGCCCTGTGACCCCAGGATGAGTTCCCCGGCAATTCTCTCCACATTCCTTTGCTTCATGACCAAAAAAAGAAAAGGACCAAAAAGCTTTGTATTCTAAAGAGAGAAGAAAATTAATTTTCATAGACCAAGGTCCCTGCAGACTCATGTTAAATTCCAGAACGAAGGTCCACAAGTCAGCATGGCGGGAGCCACACGATAGTCTAATAATGGGGAGAATATTCATCCCTGAAGGGAGAGTAGCTTTTAGAAAGCCACCAAATCAGAGGTAATTCAGCTGTTGCTGGGAGCAAGGGGGGCCAGGCATTATGTATAACTCTGAGCAGTATTGGTCACTAGGCTTGGCTTGTTTGAGCTGAGCTACAGTACAGCTAACCACTTCCTGATTAGTTCTGGGAGAGGGGGAACTTCCTCCAGAGCAGCTGAAAGACAGAGACCGAATGCGACTGAATCCGAGCCAGCCAGGTGATGGTAGTGTTCCATGACAAGGGGGGTCAGGAGGAACCCTGAGGCCATCAGAGGGGAAAAATTGGGGTGGAAAATGCTCTGTGAGACAAAGTGGTCAGTGTTACTCTTAATGGAAACGAGCCCTGGGCAGGTTGCTCAGTAGGGACAGGATTCCTGATGACGTAATTCTCAGGAAAGGGGGCGTGGGATGGACAGCTGATGGGAGCTGTATTGGGGTGCAAGGGCTGCTATTTCGGCTGTGGATCTGTGGGCTGATCCGGCTGCTTGGTGAACTTGAACCTGTCTGAGTGCCGTACCTTGTGGGTGAGTAGAGCCAGGCAGAGACGCTGTCTGCAGCCAGGAACCGTTAGCTGAGGGTAGCTGTTAATCGCTTGGATTTTCTTCTTCTATTCTTACCTGGATTTAAACTGTGGAGAGTCTGTTTTTACCTTCTTTGTTCCTCAACTTTTTTATTTGCACAGTAATAATAATAGCCATCTCAGGGTTGTTGTGAAGATTAAGTGAGCTAATAGAGAGGGGGAGCAGTTAGAAAAGGGCCTGGCATGCAGACGTGAGACCCGTGGGGCTCCACTCAGCAGGGCCTGGCACCGAGGACAACTTTCAGGATGATTGCTGGCAGCTTTCGCCCAAGACCCACCCATCAGGATGCCCACCCCCTCCTCTGCACCATGGGGTGCTTCTATGTGCCCAGCTTCCACAGGGCCATTCAGTGGATTACAGATGTGAGATTTCAGTTCCTGTATTTTCTCATATAGCAACTGGAAAATTCCAGGCTTAGGATAATAGGGTTTTTTCCAGCCATTTTGAGTTGTTAGTGAGACTAGGCTTAATGTTATCCTGAGCGGGAAGACCAAAGAGAGGAGAATTTTCTCCTCTTCGTTTCTTGAGTTACTAGGTTTAATAGAATGACAGTTTAATAGAAAGAGGTCAGAGGTGTATCTAGTGTTGAACTGGCTGAGCTGAAACCCTAGGAGATGGAACCAAGCGTCGTGTGGGGGGAGATAAAATAATAAGTAAGACAGATATATTTAAATGAAAATAAAATAATTCAAAAAATTCCAAAGTATCTGTGATAATAGAACACAAATGATCTGTTTTGAAGGGACTGGATTGAGGTGACAGAAAATGTTTAGCCTATGTCTTGAATATTCCTATTAGAGTGGGGTTGATTGCAGGAAGTACTTCCTTTTTTTGGTAAGATATTTATTGAGATAAAGTTCATATGTCATAAAATTCATCCTTTAACATATAGAATTCAATAGTTTTTAGTATATTCACAGAGTTGTGAAGCCATCATTGCAAAGAATTTTAGAACATTTTTATCCCCAATAAAAGAAACCCAGATCCTTTACTTATAACCCTCCAACCTCCTACCCACCCCCTGGCCCCAGGCAACCATTAATGTACTTTCTACCTCTATGAATTTGCCAATTCAGGACATTTCATATGAATAGATTCATATGGTGTTTGGCCTCATAGGTTTGGCTTCTTTTACCCAGCATAATGTTTTCAGTGTTGCTCCATGTTGTAACCTATATCACTACTTCATTCTTTTTTGTGTATGAATAATACTCTATTGTCTGGGTGAACCACTTTTTTCGAACCAGTCATCAGTTGATGGACACCTGGGTTGTTTTCACATTTGACTATTATGGAAAATGCTGCTATGAACATTCATGTACCAGATTTTGTGTGGACATACATTTTCATCTCTCTTGGATAGATACCTAGGAGTGAAGTCGCTGGGTCATATGGTAACTCTATGTTCAGGTTTTTGAGGAAATGTTCATTCTTGTTTCCCAAAGTTGCTGTATCATTTTACACTCCCTCCAGAAGTGCATGAGGACTCTGACTTCTCTATTTCCTTTCCAATACTTGTTATCATCTGCCTTTGTTATTATGGTTACCCTAATGTGTGTGAAGTAGTAGTTTACTATGGTTTTAATTTCCATTTTGCTGATTAATAATGATGTTGAGCCTCGGTTCATGTGCATTTGACTATTTGTATACCTTCTTAAAAAAATGTCTGTTCAAATCCTTTGTCCAATTTGATTGGGTTTTTGTTGTAAGATTTTTTTTTTAGCATGTTCTAGATACAATTCCCTTCTTAAATAAAAGAGTTGCTATATTTTCTTCCATTCTGTGAGTTCTTTTCATTTTCTTAATACTGTTCTTTGAGGCAAAAATTCTTAATTTTCTATATGTTCAGTTTGGTTTTTTTTCTATTGTTATTTGTGTGTTTGATGTCATATCTAAGAAACCATCCATTGACAAACCCAAGGTCATGAAGATTTACCACTGTTTCCTTCTAAGATTTCCATAGTTTTAGGTCTTACACATAGTGCTTTGATCGATTTTGAATTAGTCTTTCTGACTTGTGTGAAGGAGGGGTCCAACTTCACTTTTTTGAGTGTTGGTGTCTAGTTGTTTCATTACTGTCAAAAGTCTATTTTCCCTCCCCAGGAAATACTTCCTAAGGATGAAATTTTCAGAGGCAGTCCCAACATTCTGGTGTCTAATGAGTGACCCACCAACAAAGAATGGCGAGTGCAGATTCAATGGGATAGAGGAGGCAGAAGCCAGATGCTACGGTCTGAAGGGTGAACCGGATATGAGCAAAGATTCACATTGGTGAAATCTGATAAGGGACATAGAGATAGGTCTCAGAAAACCGACAAGGTTATTGTAATTTCTTGGAATTTAAAGAAAATCTGAGGTCAAATACAAAGTTCCATAGACCCAGAAAAAGTGTCTGAGGGAAGATGTGCATATTTGGATCTTTGGATCCAATCTGTAGGTATGATATCAAACCAACTGCATCACTGTCTGAGACAGAACCTGCAGAAATAGATCCTAAATCGTGGGGGAGAATTGATCTCAAGTATGGGCTTTGCTATCTATGGACAAATAAAGCACAGGATCCCTAAGCTTGTGTTTCTCACACAAGGGGTCATGTGATCACTTGCATCAGAATTCCAGAGTGCTTTAAAAATGTCCTCTCCTGGGATGTCTCCCAGACTTAGTGAACTAGGATTTCATGGTGTAAGGCTGGGTTTTAACAAACTCTCCAGGTTTGGAAAGCTCTATAAGACCTTTGTCTACTGTAGGGCAGATGATGGGGATATTTGCTAACCATTTTATTCATAGGATTCGTCAGCCATTTCCCGACATGGTGATTAGAGCCCAATTAAGGACCTCACCTGTTGGGCTGTTGCTGGGAGCAGCCAGCTACAGATGGAGTTAGAGTATTCTTGGAAGAAACAACTATAAACTGGGTCCATGTTTGTCCAAGTAGTGAGGGGAAATACCCCAACCTCTATTAGCCTCAAACTGTCTTTTTTCAATATTTTTAGGATGAGCACAGGTGACGTCAACGAAGTTTTGCGACAGCACTATGTATGGTCTCGTGTTTCTTACTTGGAATTAGTGATATATTTGAGCTGAGTCTTAAATCATTTAATAGTTCCTGAAAATATTCTGCTTTGGAAAATTGCCCCCCTCTGCCGCCACTGTAAACAGCAGGAACTACACAAAAACCCAGACTCGTTTTAAACAAACCCAAACACACGTATCCGAGCTATGTGAGGCAGACCTGTGTTGCTTGAGTTTATCAGAAAATGGACACTGTCCGGGCCAGTGAAAGTAACCAGGGAAAATCTTGCTTCTCTGCCTAAAACATTCACTAGCAGAAAATTAATTTCACCTCATTTCACTAAATAAATTTGAAACAAAGGATGTAAAATATTGGTTTGAGGGGGTGTGAAATCCTTTACTTGTTTGGGTTCCTGTGAGCCTGCATGTGATCTTGACTGTTTGGAATTATTGAATGAAGCAATTGAAATGAGTTTGATTCTAAAAAGTGTTTACTGAGTGCCCACGGAAGACAAAGCTTGTGCCATCATTAAGTTACCAAGAGCAAGACAGATATTAAATAAGTAACTGAAAATATTCTTGTACACTTCTGTTCGTGAGGCCTGTGTGTTGATAAACTCATTATAAAATGCTCCCAAATACAGGCTATGTAACACACAAAGTAGATGTTAAAATGCAAGTGCATGAAAGATGGAGAAACTTAACATTCATAGATTTCATTTACTTTGAGGTGTCAAGAGTAAAAATATTAGAAATGTAAACATACTTAGAATTTTAAGAATAATTCCAAGTTTTCACAGAGTTTTTATCGGGGATGTGATCTTAGTTTTATTCCCTGCTAACTCACATTGTCAATAAATTACAACATGACTGATACATTTCCTAGGGCTAATGTCACAGGAACAGTTAAAACGTTAGACAAAAGTGGTAAAATGTTTTAAACACCGTGAATCAGTTAGAAGCATCTGCCCAGATCTTTTCAACTCTTCGTTTCTTTCATATAAATCATTTACATCTCCTTTGCTTTGATAAAGGGAATCAGTAATTTGCCAAGTAAATTTTCTTTATTCCCATGATTCCTGAGTCTGTGTTAAACTATTGAACTAGCAATATTTCATTTTTGCATGAAAATGAATTCCTAAAATGCAGTGGTGTTCATCCTGAAACACAAGGCAGAACATATGGAATGATAAGATCGAGACAATTTTATAAATTATAAATATGTATAATTCATAATGATGAAACACACAGCTCTCAGAACCATGCTAACCCTTTATCCTGGAGAGCAAAGGAAAAGCCTTTATAATTTAGAGATGTGATAACCTGTTGATTTTTCTAATGGGTGTTTTTGGCCTTTTAGAGATCTACCAACCTGCTTCTTTGACTTGGAAGCTAGAGGCTGGAAGTAGCATAAAATGCATAAGGAAGCCCAATTTAGGATCTTGGCTATCTTCCATCAGGAAAGGTGTTATATAGGGATCTTTCTTCCTATGGATTTTCTTTTCTTTTTTTAAAATTTTATTTATTTATTTGACAGACACACAGGGAGAGAGGGAACACAAGCAGGGGAAGTGGGAGAGGGAGAAACAGGCTTCCCGCTGAGCAGGGAACCTGATAGGACCCTGGGATCCTCACCTGAGCTGGAGGCAGACACTTAAGGCCTGAGCCACCCACCCACCCCCCTATGGATTTTCTTATTACTCACACAGAACTAGAAGGACAATAATTGGGTGGATTCTATAGTTGTGGTGAGTATGTTGGACTTTGAATCAGACACACCAGGACTGGAGTCCTAACTCTGTAATCACAGGCTGTGTGACTTGGGCAAAAGGTAAAACTTTTGTTTTCTCTCTATAAGATGTAATCTACTTTGTGAACATGTAAAGATTGAGAAAGCATATTTTTAAACTGATAAACCTATTACTCAGCCCTCAGAAAGTCTGAATAACCATCATTTGCATCGACATGGATGGAACTGGAGGGGATTATGCTGAGTGAAATAAGTCAAGCAAAGAAAGTCAATTATCATACGGTTTCACTTATATGTGGAACATAAGGAATAGCACGGAGGACATTAGGAAAAGGAAGTGAAAATGAAGAGGGGTGGGGAAGTCAGAGGAGGAGATGAACCATGAGAGACTATGGACTCCGGGAAACAAACTGAGGGTTTCAGAGAGGAGGCAGTGGGGGGACGGGTTAGACCGGTGATGGGTTTCATGGAGCACTGGGTGTTGTGTGCTAACGATGAATCATGGAGCACTATGTCAGGAACTAATGAAGTACTGTATGGTGACTAACGCAATATAAAAAAAAAAAAAAAAAACAACAAACCTGATAAACCAATATGCCATGAGCATAGTTGTATTATTATTGCTGAGAAAGGATGACTAAAAGTGATACACATATACTTTTAAAAAACACTTTATAAGGGGTCACTGAGTGGTTTAATTGGTTAAGCATCTGCCTTTGACTCAGGTCATGATCCCAGCCTCCTGGGATCAAGCCCCCCCCCCCACCCCCCCCAC
>PISX010013990.1:0-54635 GCA_004024625.1 Mellivora capensis | reverse complement strand
CCGTCCATGTTGCTACAAAAGTCGGGTATTCATCCTTTCTGATGGAGGCATAATACTCCATGGTGTATATGGACCACATCTTCTTTATCCATTCGTCTGTTGAAGGGCATCTTGGTTCTTTCCACAGTTTGGCAACCGTGGCCATTGCTGCTATAAACATTGGGGTACAGATGGCCCTTCTTTTCACCACATCTGTATCCTTGGGGTAAATACCCAGTAGCGCAATTGCAGGGTCATAGGGAGTTTTACTATACATCATGATAGGTGGTAGGTATGACTCTCTATTTTGTAAGAATGTACCAACTGGTAGCAGTGTTATTGCTGAAAACAATAAAAATACCTATGAAATGTAAATTTTACCATAAAGCAATTTGTTTCATAGTACTTATACCTTAAATGACTGAAAGTTATACTCTAATTATTCAGCATATATGAAAGATATAAAAATGAAAATGGTGAATATTTGTTGTCTGAAAAAGAAGACATATTTAATTTTTTTAGTAAGTGATAACAGAAAATAACCACTGGAGAAGTAATTGTACAAATTCCCTAACTTAGCCCAGTCTGATTTACCCAGTTACACATCCCTCTCATACATGAGAACACGAAGGGCAGGAAGTCGATTCTCAGGAGCATTTTGCATACTCAACATGGTATCTGGCATATGAAGAGTGATCCAAAGACTTAAAAGAGCAGGTGAGTGAATGAATGAGTATTTCCACATGATCCTATTTTAGTTGGTACCCTACTGTCACATGTAATCTTATGTTGGTTTTTTATCCTCTTCTTATGGGCATCCTCTACTGTATTGATTTTCCTGATCTTTGTCCTTCCTCTCAAATCATTTTACATGCATATGATATCTGTCTTTTTTGTTCAAGTGTAATAAGCAGAGGCTGGATATGAGGTGGCAGCTGAAGTTTGGAAGGAGCTCCCAAACGAAATCCTCTTTTGTCGAAATGCTGAGAATCTGTCAAGTGGGGGAGTCTTAGACTCACCTGTATCAAAGAGTGTGGAAATCAGAAAGCCGAAGGATATAGAGGTGATGACAAAGCACAGGAAAAAGACGAAGACAACAGACGGGTCACTGTACTGGATGACTACATCAGGTGCCATCTAACAAAACAACCGGGATGCCAGTTTAGTCCTACTGTAAGAGGTGTCATAGGTAAACAAGGGAGCCCAAAGAAAATACCCTTACCACTTCAGTAGCCCTAGTGAAACAGGTCACTGCTCAGAGAGATGCAAAGTTAACTAAATAACTCTTTTCTTGGGGAAGGGTTGCCCATCTAGGTCAATGGTTTTGTGTGCTGATAAAACTGAGCAGCTTCTGAATTCCCAAGGGGACTCAAAGAAAAATGTATATATTCTTTTGTAACCTAAAACCCACTCAGCCCATCCCCAGTTATTTTATCCCTCTCGAGCTTTAGATGCAGCATACTGCATTCAAATACATACTTGCCTTGACAAATAAAATCACGCACAGTAAACAGATGATAATTAAAAACATCAGAAAGAATGAGACAAAATAGGAAGCCCAGAGCATAGCATTACTGAGTCCTATCATGAGCTGGTACTCCTGTAGGAGAGTAAACACAAATCAAATGTCATGAAAAACAATTCATAGTTTTCGAAAATGCATTCATAAATATTAACTGACTTATTTCCCACAAAAACTTACATAAGCTAAGTATTATCACCCTCATTTTACAGAGAAATCAAGTCTCAGAATAGTCAAGTGATCTGACCAAAACCATCCATCTAATGAGCAGCAGGACTACAATTCCAACTCAGAATTCTGAGTCCAGATCTTCTCCCTGATAACTTACCAACTGTGGTTCTAACACAAGAAATACTTAATTAAAAATTTAAACACAAAAAATAAGACCACCTTTCTTTTTATTATGTTCTACCTCCAGAAATATTAAAGGAAGGTATATAAGCTTTAATTCAATTACAGATTAAAGCAGCGACAGGCAAACTACAGCCTATGGCCTAAGTCCAGCTGCCTCATACTTTTATAACTAAAGCTTTATTGCCATAGAGCCGTGCTCACTCATTTCTGTACTGTGGCTGCATTCATCCTACAACAGAGCTGATAGCTGTAATAAGGGCTGCAAGGCCTAAAATATGTGTTATGTGGTTTTGTTTACAGGTAAAGTTTGCCATTCCCTAATTTACATAAGCCCTCCTAATTTTACAGATCATAAAGCCAGACTCAAGGAGAGTGAGCTGCTTCTACAAAGTTGCACAGAAGGGGCTCCCTGTTCTGTGCTCCTCCCCTTCCATCATGCTGTCTCTGTGTACATTTCTGAGGATAATTTTCCCTGGTACAATAAATCTGAGACTGATTCCCCCGGTTTGAATCCTCATTCTTCCTGCCACTTACCAGCAATATAACCTTGAGCAAACTCCTTGACCTCTCTGTGCCTCAATGTCCTCATCTACGGACACTAAAATCCAAATAACATAATGGGCAAGACTGTTTTAGAAGTGGAGTTTTAGAAGTGAGCTTCATGAACCATAATTCAGCATAGTATGCAAAATATATAAAGAACTTATAAAATTCAACACCCAAAAGCCAAAAAATCCAATTAAAAAATGGGCAGAAGACATGAACAGACATTTCTCCAAAGAAGACATACAAACAGCCACGACACGACACATGAAAAGATGCTCATCGTTACCTATCATCAGGGAAATGCAAATCAAATGAGGTATCACCTCACACTTATCAGAATGGCTAAAATCAAAAACATAATAAACAATAGGTGTTGGTAAGGATGTGGAGAAAAAAACAAACCCTAGTAATAAACTTAACTGAAGAACTGACAGACCCATACTCTGAAACTATAAAATAGCAATGAAAGAAACTAAAGATGACACAAATGGAAAGAAATTCCATGCTCACAGATTACAAGAACATAAATTGTTAAAATGTCTACACTCCCAGAGCAATCTACAAATTTATTGAAATCCCCATCAAAATACCACCAGCATTTTTCACAGAACTAGAACAAACAATCCTAGAATTTATATGAAACCACAAAAGGCCCTGAATAACCAAAGTAGTCTTGAAAAGAAAAAACTGGTATCACAATTCCAGATTTCAAGTTACGCTACAAAGCTGTAGTGATCGAAACAGTATGGTACTAGCACAAAAACAGACACAGAGAGCAACAGAATAGAACAGAAAATCCAGAAATCAACCATAACTATATGGTCAATTCATCTACAAAAAAGGAAAGAACATGTAATCGAAATAGTCTCTTCAACAAATGGTGTTGGGGAAACCGGACAGCAACATGCAAAAGAATGAAACTGGACCACCATCTTATACCACAGACAAAGATTCAAAATGGATTAAAGACCTACATATGAGACAGGAAACCATTAAAATCCCAGAGAAGAAGACAGTCAGTAACTTCTTTGACATCAGTCATAGTGACATTCTTCTAGATATATCCAGAAACAAAATAAAAAATAAACTATTGGGACTACATCAGAATAAAAAGCTTCTGCACATTAAAGGAAACAATCAACAAAAATAAGACAAGCTACTGAATAGGAGAAGGTATTTCTTTTTTTTAAGATTTTATTTATTTATTTGAGAGAGAGGCAGTGAGAGAGAGAGTGAGCAAGGAGAAGATCAGAGGGAGATGCAGACTCCCCGTGGAGCTGGGAGCCTGATGCGGGACTCAATCCCGGGACTCCGGGATCATGACCTGAGCCGGAGGCAGTCATCCAACCAACTGAGCCACCCAGGCGTCCCGGGAGAAGGTATTTCTAAATTATATATCCAGTAAGAGGTTATCATCCCAAAATATATTAAGAACTTAATATATTAAGTTAACACAACTTAATTAACACAACTCAACACGCAAAAAACAAATAATCCACTTAAAAAATAGAGGGAGGCCCTGAATAGACATTTTTCCAAAGAAGTCATACAGGTAATCAACAGACATGAAAAGATGTTCAACATTACTCATCCTCAGGAAATGCAAATCAAAACCACAATGAGATAACACCTTATATCTGCCAAAATTGCTAGAATCAGATGGACAAGAAATAAGTATTGGTGAGGATATGAAGAAAAAGGAACCTTCTCACACTGTTGGTGGGAATGCAAATGGGTGTAGCTACTGTGGCAAACAGTGTGGAGGTTCCTCAGAAAATTAAAAATAGAATTACCATATGATATACTAATTCCACTATTGGGTATTTACCCAAAGAAAATGGAACCACTAATTCCAAAAGATATGTGCATCCCTATGTCTACTGCAGCATTATTTATAGTAGCCAAGATATGCAAGCAACCCAAGTGCCTATCAATAGATGGATCAGGAAGATGTAGCATATATATAATGAAATATTAATCAGCCATGAAAAAGAATGGGATTTTGCCATTTGCAAAGATGTGTATTCTAAACACAAAGAGATAGCTAGAAACTGAAATGGAAAATTTTCAAAATGATCAAGGGATTTATAACACAATATTCAAAATATTCAAGATACAACCCCAAATTACTCAACAAACCAAGATAAGGAAAATCTAAACTCTAAAAGCAAAAAGAAAATCCTCAAATGCCAAATCAAGATGACATAGATATTAGAATTATCTAATAATGACTTTAAAGCAGCTATCATAAAAAAGTGCTCTAATAACAATCAATCATGAACACTAACAACTCAATAATCAATAATAATAGAGGGAGATCTTCAACATACTTCTCCCCATAACTGATATACTAACATAAAAATCCATGTTAAAGATATAAACAGGAGCACCTAGGTGGCTCAGTTAAGCGTCTGCATTCGGTTCAGGTAATGATCTCGGTGTGCTACGATCAAGCCCTACATAGGGCTCCTGTATAGCAGGGAATCTACTTGTCCCTCTCCCTGACACATGTGCATGCTCTCTCTCTCTCTCTCTCTCATAAATAAATAAAATCTTAAAAAAACATATGAACAACAGGGAAGCCTGTCTGACTCAAGTCAGTAGAGCATGATGTGACTCTTGACCTCAGGGTTGTGAGTTCAACCCCCACTGGGGGCTTAAGTAATCTCCACACCCAGTGTAGAGATAATAAAAAAAATAAAAGTTTTAAAAAGATATGAACAATACAAGGGTGCTTGGGTGGTTCCATTGGTGAAGTGTCCGACTCTTGATTTTGTTTCAAGTCATGATCTCAGGGTTGTGAGATCCAGCCCTGCATCAGGCTCCACAATGGGCATAGGGCCTGCTTAACATTCTCACTCACCTTCTTCCTCTGCCCCTCCCAACCTCCTCTCTCTCTCTAAAAAAAATATGAACAACATGACTAACTTATTATAACATGCAGAGAAAACTGCACCCACTGAACACACAGTACACATTGTTTTTAGTGCACACATGCATGTGGAACATTTGCTAAAATTGGCTACAGCCTAGCCCACAACGCTAATGCCATCAAAGTTTCAAAAAATTTAACTCAAATACTGGCTCCTAATATGTTTGAAAAATTTTAAATGCTTTTCTAATTATCTTATGGGTCAAAGAAAAAATCCAAAATGAAAATTAGAAACTCTTTGAACTATATGATAAAGAAAACACTATACTTCAATTTGTAGGTTGCAACTAAAGTTATGACTAGAGGGAAATTTAGAAGCTTAAATACAAAGATTAGAAAAGAAGAGTATCTAAAGACCTGGGGAGAACTCAACCAGCATAGGGTGGACACAGAAAGCACTAATCATAAGGTTAAAGACTTTATTACATTAAAATTAGTAACTTTTATAAATCCAAAGACACCATTAAGACAAGCTAGAGACTGGGAGTTAATACTTGCAATATAAACATCACACTAAAAACTAGTATTCAAAATATATAAAGAATGCCACACAACCCCACAGAAAAATGGGGAAAAGACTTCTGAACTGATACTTCACAAAAGAGGATATCCATGTGGCCAATAAGTATATGAAAAGATGTTCAACAACATCAGTTAATGAGGAGAATCAAATTAAAACAACAATGATTATACTGTACCTTGGCTAACTGAATTTAAATTTAATAAGTAAATGTATAAATACATAAATAATAAAATAAAATAAAACCACAGTGAGATATCAATATATGCCTTCCAGAATGGTTAACATTTAAAAAGACTAACACCACCAAGTGTTGGCATACATACAGAGCAAGAGTTAACTCCCATACATTACTGATTAAGAGAACAAACTGGCACAAATATTTTGGCAAAACATTTGGCCTTATTTAACAGGGTTGAAAACGTGTATACTGTATACTCCATCAACCTCAATCCTAGGTATAAACCCAACAAAAAATGTGCACATGTGCACTAAAATATTCACAGTAGCTTACTGTAATAGCCCAATACTCGAACAACCATGCATCCATCCACAGAAGAGTGATAAATTGTGATATAGTCATTAAATGTAATAGTACACAGCAAAGAAAATGGGGTTATGAGTTATAACTATACAGACCACAAAAGGATAGCTATTGTATAATTCTATTCAAATAAAGTTTAAAACCAGGTAACATTGACATAGGGTTTTAGAAGTTAGTGATTATCTTTGTGGAAGAGGGAAGGTGCAGTGATTTGGATGGAATGTGAGGAATTCTGGATTGCAGGCATTCTATTTCTTGACTGGAATAGTAGTTATATGGGTATGTTCATGTTGGATAACTCAGTGATCCACACATAGGTATGTATATTTTATATGTATGTATTTCATAGTTCAATTAGAAACTTTAAAATGAAAAACTAAATAGAAATCTAAACTACCTGATTGAAGTTTGTATAACATGACACAAAGAGAAAACTAGTAAAATTGTAGTCGAAAATAGATTTCAAATAGATTACTCACTACTTAGAAAAGAGAGAAAAAGACATGCTGGTCAGAGAAACAAAAATAAGAATGGTACAAAATTAACTATTTGGGATGGAAAGAAAAGGGTTTAATCTTTTTTTATAGTTTGTATAACATGACCTGGAGACACAAAGAGAAAACTAGTAAATTGTAGTCGAAAATAGATTTCAAAGAGATTACTCACTACTTAGAAAAGAGAGAAAAAGACATGCTGGTCAGAGAAACAAAAATAAGAATGGTACAAAATTAACCATTTGGGATGGAAAGAAAAGGGTTTAATCCGAAATAAGACTAAGGAAAAACAGTGGTTAGGGAATCCAATGAGAGGATTTCTGAAATTGCTGGATGGTAAAAAATCAGTAAGAGTTTACACTAGAAAATGACATTTCTACACAGAGAGAGAAAGAAACAGAATTTAGAAAACAACTATTGTGGAGATCTACATCACATTTTCTATATCCTATAGCCAGTATCTCTTGAGTCATTGCCATAACCCTATGTGGTAGGAGTACTTTTGCCTCCATTTTACAGTCAAGGCACAGAAAAGTTAAGAAACTTACCTAGAAGTTATAGAGGCAGAGAATGGCAGCATTCTAAATACTACATATACCATACTACACAACACTGTACTATACTATACTATACTATACTATACTATACTGATAAGACTGAGGTTTCAAGCCTCAGTGATTTGGAGAATGATAAGTTTCATTAGCATATCCAGGCAATCTGGAAAGAGGGAAAATACCCTGCCTCAGAAAAGAATGATTTCTCTTTCTATATTTTTCTGTCTTCATTAAACCCAAGCATCACCATCCCTTAAGGAAACATAGCATATATCCTCACCCCAATATAGTAAGATCAAACTACCTTAAGCACAACATGATTCATGGAAAAGAAAGCTGCTGAAAGAAGTATGTGCAAAATTCCAGAATATGAAGTTAATTATGTACATATCCATTTCCACTGGTTTCTACCACCCAAATACTTCCTAAACTCTTCACTCCTTTATACTAAACCACCCTGCCATAGGCACGCCCTGCTTTTCTCCTGCTCTAGTTGCTTCACAATTGGTTCCACATCTTCAGTCTTGATATCATAGTTAAACTTTATGTGAGCAAACTACGTCTATGGACCAAATTGGGGGTGAGGGAGTGGGGGGAGGGGGAGGAGAAAAGGAAAAGGATATGTGACAGAGATGCATGTGGCCCACAAGCCTAAAAAATTTACTATTCTGTGCTTTCCACAAAAAGCTTGCCAACCCTTAATCTAAACCATGCTCCCCCACAACCCTACATTCCTTTCCAGAGTCATTCTTCTGCCAGCAGCACTGATAGGATACCAATAGTCTTAAAGTCCATCCTCTGGGGCCGTCTCCCCATTATACAGACCAAGCAGCACACCCTCAGTACTTTAAGAATAGCTTTTCCACACCTGTAGGTACTTAATATTATAAAAGTAACTCAGTTTATTACTATCTCCTCAACTAAACCTTTACTAGTAGGTAGAAACTGTGTCCTCTCTTTTTAACTGCCATTTGTTGAGTGCTACCTAGGTGAGAGACTGACCTAGGTCGTTTTTAAAAAAAAATGTCACTTAATCCCCCTGATAACCCTAGAAATTTGGTATTATCTTCAATTTACATCTTAAGAAACAGGCTATGATAACAGAGTTAATTATTGGTGGAGCCAATATTTAAAATTAAGCTCTATCAAAGCCCCTGATAAAAAGTTGGTAATTAATAAATAAATGAACAGATTAATGGATAGATGGATGAATCAATGGTTTTCTTTTTTTTAATTTTTTTATAAACATATATTTTTAGCCCCAGGGGAAATCAATGGGTTTCTGACTTTAGAGCCACTGTCTTTAACAATATGGTCTTAATGTGACTCAACACTGACATGCATCTCAAATCTTGGAATTGTAGTGCATCTTTAATCAGTCTAACTCAAGACCTCATATGATTATTTCTTTGTTGCCTATTTTATTCCAAAAAAGATTCAGCATATTTAATATATGACCTCTCTCCATAATATTCATGTTAAATAGCCATTAGTCAATAAAGCTATAGGCCAAATCAAGAATTTAGATAAAAGTAAACCATCAGAAAATTTGTATATTTGTACACCGTTACTGTGATATAATTATTTACCAATGCCAAATGTATAGAGCACAAAATCTGTTCCTCGGGCCCAAAATGCTACAAAGAAAGTGAAATTACCTTTAATCTTTTTTCCTTTTCCGAAACAATGGTCCTGATGAGGGTAAGTTCAGTTAGAGAAAATGCAAGTATAACTATCAAAGGGAAGAGTTCTGAAAAATTCAACCAAAATGTATCCATATAATAAGCAGGGTATGGAAACCTCCTAAGAAAAATGATGGTACCATTTAACATTTGTTTTGCAGCTTCGCCGTTATGGTATATCATGATGGCCTGGTCTACGATATGCTGCAAAAGCAGGAACCCTTCTTTGATGTACCCTAAATGAGAAAACAAAGATGATCAAGTTCGGTATACCAAGACACAGCCAGGCAAACAAAGAAAGCAATTTGGGTAATTCGAAGCTTTGAACTCAAAGAACAAAACAATCTCCCAAAACCTATAGTGATTTGGGACACAAACAGATAATAAATAACATGAAATTGTATTACTACCTTGTCAAAACTAAAATACTATATGAAAATGATACTGTTGCTTTATGTAATTTTATCAGCCAAAATAAATGAGAATTCAATACCAGACATACCCGACATGTAAACAGAAGTGATGCTCAAAACAAGATGTGAAACAATCCCATTTACAATAGCATCAAAAAGAATAAAATACATAGGAATAAACTTAACCAAGGAGGTGAAAAGACTTCTACACTGAAAACTACTAAACACTGCAGAAAGAAATTAAAGATGCACAAGTAAATATAAGACATTCCTTGTTCCTGGATTTAACAACAGACTTACTGTTGTTAAAATATCCACATTACTCAGAATTATCTACAGATTCAATGCAACCTCTATCAAAATCCTTGTGATGAGCACCAGGTGTATGTATGGAAGTACTGAATCACTAAATTGTATACCCAAGCTAATATTACACTGTATGTTAACTAACCGGAATTTTTTTTAAAACTTAAAAAAAAGATCCCAAGGGAGTTGAGGGAAATTGGGGGGGAGATGAACCATGAGAGACTATGGACTCTGAAAAACAACCTGAGGGTTTTGAAGGGGCGGGGGGGTGGGAGGTTGGGGGAGCCAGGTGGTGGGTATTATGGAGGGCACGCATTGCATGGAGCATGGGTGTGGTGTAAAACTATGAATTCTGTTACGCTGAAAAGAAATGAAATTTGTAAAAAATCCCAATGGCATTTTTTTCAGAAACAGAAAAAACAATCCCAAAATCCATAAGAAATTGCAAAGAATCTCAAATAGCCAAAATAATTCCAAGAAAAGAGAGCACTTGCTCTTGTGAGCTGAAGGCCTTGTACTTCCTGATTCAAAATATAATGCAAAATTACAGTAATCAAAACAGTACTGGTATACTAGCAGCATAAAGAGAGACATAGAGACCAACAGAACAGACATCCCAGAAATAAATTCTCACATACATGGTCAAATGTCTTCGACAAGGCCAACAGGAGAAAGGACACTCACTTCAAAACAAATGGTGCTGGATAAACTGGATATCCACATGCAAAAGAATGAAGTTAGATCCTTACCTTAAACTGCATGCAAAAGTTAAAACAAAAGAGATAAACACCATCAAAGTTTAAAAGGTTAAGTGACCACCAAGCCAGAACTACAAGAAATATTAAGGGGGTTCTATAAAAGAAGAAAGAACTCAAGAGTGACACAGAACAGAAATTTAAAGAGACAATCTATAGAAACAAGGACTTCACAGGCAACATGATGTCAATAATAACTTATCTTTCAATTATCACTCTCAATGTGAATGGCCTAATTGCTCCCATAAAATGGCACAGGGTTGCAGACTGGATAAAACAACAGGACCCATCCATATGCTGTCTACAAAAGACACATTTTGAACCTAAAGATACATCCAGACTGAAAGTGAAGGAATGGAGAACCATCTTGCATGCCAATGGGCCTCAAAAGAAAGCTGGGGTAGTGATTCTCGTATCAGATAAATTAGATTTTAAGCTAAATACTGTAGTCAGAGATACAGAAGGATACTACATCATTCTTAAAGGGTCTATCCACCAAGAAGATCTAACAATTATAAATATTTATGCCCCCAACATGGGAGCAGCCAACTACATAAGCCAACTGTTAAACAAAATAAAGAGTCATATTGATATGAATACATTAATTGTAGGGTATCTTAACACACCACTTTCAGCAATAGACAAATCATCTAATGAACACTCAACTTTTGTTATCAACATGGACGGGACTGGAGGAGATCATGCTGAGTGAAATAAATCAGGCAGAGAAAGTCAATTATCATATGGTTTCACTTACTTGAGGAGCATAAGGAATAACATTGAGGACATTAGGAGAAGGAAAGGAAAAGTGAATTGGGGGAAATCATAGGGGGAGATGAACCATGAGAGACTGTGGACTCTGAGAAACAAAGAGGGTTTTGAAAAGGAGGGGGTTGGGGGGGGATGAGTGAGCCTGGTGGTGGGTATTAAGGAGGGCACGTACTGCATGGATCACTGGCTTGGTGCATAAACAATGAATATTGGAACACTGAAAAAAAATTAAGATGTTTAAAAATAAATAAATAAAAATAAAAAGTAAAAGTAAAATAAAAATAAAGTAAATAAATCCTTTAAAAAAAGAATACATAAAGAATTCCTCTAACTCAATAACAAAAGTAAGCTGATTTTAAAATGGGCAAAGAAAAAAAAATGGGCAAAGGACTCGTATATGAGAGATCACTTCATAACTGTTAGGATGGCCACTACCAAAAAACCTTAAAAGAACAAGTGTTAATGATGCTGTAAAGAAATCAGAATCCCTGTGTTCTGTTGGTAGGAATATAAAATGGTGCACAGTATGGAAGTTTCTCAAGATACTAAAAATGACTACCGTATGATCCAGCAATCCCACTTCTTGGCATATAACCAAAAGAACTGAAGAAAGGATCTCAAAAAGATAATCTGCACACTTATGTTCACTCAGCATTGTTCACAATAGCCAAGAGGTGAAAGCAACCTATGTCCCTCCACAGATGAACGGATAAACAAAATGCACCATATACATACAGTAGAATGTTATTCAGCCTTTAAAAAGAGAGAAATTCTGTCATATTCTACAACATGGATACACCCTGAAGACATTATGCACAAAAGGACAAGTAATGAATGATTCTACTTATATTGGGCATTTGAGCTACATTCATAGAAACAGAAAGTAGAATCTTTGTTTCCAGCAGCTGGAGAGAGGGAAACATTAAGAAGTGTTTAATGGATAGCATTTCAGGTTTGCAATATTAAAAGTTTTAGAAATGAGAGACTGTGGACTCTGAGAAACAAACTGAGGGTTTTGGAGGGGAGAGGAGTGGGGGGATCAGTGAGCCTGATGGTGGTATTAAGGAGGACACGTATTGCATGGAGCACTGGGTGTGGTACATAAACAATTAATCTTGGAACACTGAAAAAATAAAATTTAAAAAAATCTAGTGTACAACAACATGGCTATAATTAACAATGTTGTATTGGGCACTTAAAAGTTAGAAGGTATATCTCATCTTAAGTATTCTTATCACAATTTTAAAATCTCACTTTTAAATTTCACTGAACTAATTCTATCTTCTCTCTCATCACCTATCCTCAGATAATCTAATCAGCTAAAGTTCTAATAATTAATATCATAGAATCTTCATGTCAAAAGGGACCTAAATGGTGACCTACTCCAAACATTCATTTTTCAGATGAAGAAACTTAATCCAGAATGTTTAGGATAATAAAGCTACCAATTAATATAGTCTGAACAAAATACATCAAGTCACCTAACTCCTAGTCACCACACTTTAACCAAAGAGTATCCCCTTACACTAATTTTTTAATGTAAATTTGCTATGCATTATCACTCAATAGTTGGAATTTGCCTAATTATCTTCTTTCTTGTTTTATAGAAAATGGTCTTTTTAAAGAAACATCTCCTTCCAGAAGAAATGCTCTATTTAAAATATTTTTATGTGACCAACTCTTCTTTCTCATTTAAATTACTTTTTCTACCAAGATCATGCTATTTTCAATTAACTTACTCTCACAAATTACATTTAGTTTGCAGTAGATTAATTGTAAGAAAGGCCAGATTCCTTTTTTTTTAAGATTTTATTTATTTATTTGAGAGGCAGAGATCACAAGTAGGCAGAGAGGCAGGCAGAGAGAGAGGTGGAAACAGGCTCCCTGCCGAGCAGAGAGCCCGATGCAGGGCTCCATCCCAGGACCCTGGGATCATGACCTGAGCCGAAGGCAGAGGCTTTAACCCACTGAGCCACCCAGGTGCCCCGCCAGATTCCTTTTTAACTTTTGCTTGGAAAAATATTCAAAATATTTTTGATAAGATGAAAAAACAACACGCAATCAATACCACCATTCTAGTTTAACTATATTCATTTTTGGACAGCCATCCCAATCTTTGTATAGGTTTATATATACTTCTCATAGTTATGATTCTATATATATGGTTCCCTATTTATTAGGCCTGATAAGGATTATTTTTAACCACTACATGATAGTTATCAAACTGACATATCCTCATATTCTTAACCAGGTACTTATTATACACTGTTTTGATTGTTGCCAATTTTTATTTATAATAGTTAAATTACACATAGCTTTTGTCTCCTGTTGAATGATTTCTTAAAGATAACTTCTCAAGATTGTTAGTTAATTCAAAGCCCTTACTGTTTACTTTTTTCTTTCAAGGTATTAAAAAAGAATTTTAAGTTACCACTGCATAATTAAAACTCATTCATCAACCAAAAAGAATAATTTAACCACAATGCTATGAACCTTTAAGTCAACTACAAAAAAAAAATTTGGAAAGACCACAAATACCTGGAAGTTAAAGAGCATCCTACTAAAAAATGAATGAAGTTAAAATTTAAAAAATTAAAGAAAAGGAATGAATGAGTTAACCAGAAAATTAAAGAAGAAATTTTTAAAAAGTACAGAGGACCACAGGAGAAGGGAGGGAAAACTGAATGGGAAGAAATCAGAGAGGGAGACAAACCATGAGAGACTCTGGACTCTGGGAAACAAACTGAGGGTTACAGAAGGGAGGGGGGATGGGGTAACCAGGTGATGGGTACTAAGGAGGGCACATGTTGTGATGAGCGCTGGGTGTTATATGCAACTAATGAATCACTGAACACTATATCAGAAATTAATGATGTACTATATGCTGGCTAACTGAACATAATAAAATAAATATACAGTCATTACATTAAAAAAAGAAATAAAGGGGCGCCTTGGTGGCTCAGTGGGTTAAAGCTTCTGCCTTCCAGGGTCCTGGAATCAAGCCCCGCATCAGGCTCTCTGCTCAGCGGGGAGCCTGCTTCCCTTCCTCTCTCTCTGCCTGCCTCTCTGCCTACTTGTGATCTCTTTCTGTCAAATAAATAAATAAAATCTTTTAAAAAAAGAAATAGAAAAATACAAGGCAGCAAGTAAAAATGAAAACAAAACAGTCTAAACCTGATGCAGCAAAAGCAGTCCTAAAGGGATTACTGCAATACAAGCCTAATTCAAGAAGCAAGAAAAGTCTCAAATACACAACCTAACCTCACACCTAAAGGAGCTAGAAAAGGAACAGCAAATAAAGCCTCAGGCCAGTAGAAAAAGGGAAATAATAAAAGATTAGAGCAGAAATAAATGATATAGAAACAAAAAAATAACAAAATTAAGAGATTTCAGATTAATGAAACTAAAAGCTCATTTTTCAAAGAATTCTCTAAAAGAATGAATAAAATTGATAAAACCATAGCCATATTTATCAAAAAGATAAAAGGAGCCAAATTGATAAAATAATAAATGAAAGAGGACATATCACAACCAATACCACAGAAATACAAACAATTAGAATACTATAAAAAATTATATGCAACAAACTGAGCAACCAGGAAGAAATGGACAAATTTCTAGGAACCTACAAACTACCAAAACTGAAACAGAAGAAATAGAAAATTTGAACAGAGCCATAACCAGCAAAGAAATTGAATCAGTAATTAAAAATTTCCCAAGAAACAAAAGTCTAGGGCCAGAGAGATTCCCAGGGGAATTCTACCAGACACTGAAAGAAGAGTTAATACTATTCTCCAAATTCTAAAATTATAGGTCAATATCCCTGATGAGCATGGACGCAATAAAATACTAGAAAATTGAATTCAAAAGTACATTTAATGAGTTGTTCACCATGATCAAGCAGGATTTATTCCTCGGCTGCAAGAGTGGTTCAACATCTGCAAATCAATCAACAGGATACACCATATTAATTAAAGAAAGGATAGGAACCATATGATCCTGTCAATAGATGAAGAAAAAGCATTTGACAAAATACAGCATCCTTTCTTGATAAAAACCCTCAACTTGGGGCACCTCGGTAGCTTAGTTGGTTAAGCGTCTGCCTTCGGCTCTGGTCATAATCCCAGGGTCCCGGGATCGAGTCCTGCATTGGGCTCCCTGGTCGATGAGCCTGCTTCTCCCTCTCCCTCTGCCTGCTCCTCCCCCTGCTGGGATCTTTCTCTCTGTCAAATAAATAAATAAAATCTCCCAAAAAAAAAAAACCCTCAACAAAGTAGGGATAGGTGGAACATACCACAACATCATAAAGGTCATATATGAAAGGCCAACAGCTAATATCATTCTCAGTAAGGAAAAACTGAGAGCCTTTCCCCTACAGTCAGGAACAAGACAAGGATGTCCACTCTCACCACTGTTACTTAACATAGTACTGGAAGTCTTAGTCTGTTTGAATAGACAACAAAAAGAAATAAAAGGCATCCAAACTGGCAAGGTGGCAAGGAAGAAGTCAAACTTTCATTATTTCATTATTTACAGTTGACATAATACTCTGAAAGGCTCCACCAAAAAATTACTAGAACTCATACATGAATTCAGCAAAGTTTCAGTATATAAAATCAATGTGTAGAAATCTGTTACATTTCTATATGCCAATAACAAAGCAGCCAAAAAAAAAATCAAGGAATTGATCCTATTTGCAACTGCACCAGTAAGATACCTAGGAATAATCTAACTAAAGAAGTAAAAGATCTGTATTCTGAAAACTACAGAAGAGAAAAGAAACTGAAGAGGACACAAAGAAATGGAAAAGTATTCCATACTCATGAACTAGAAGAACTCATATTATTAAAATCTCTATATTTTAAGAACTAGAAGAACTCATATTATTAAAATGTCTATATTACCCAAAGCAATCTATACATTTAAGGCAATCTCTACCATAAAACCATCAGCATTTTCACAGATCTAGAACAAACAATCCTAAAATTAGTATGGAACCACAAAAGACCCCAAATAGTCAAAGCATTTGTGAAAAAGAAAAACAAAACTGGAGGTATCAAGATTCTGGATTTCAAAGCTGTGTTACAAAGCTGTAGTCATCAAGACAGTATGTATGGTACTGGCACAAAAACAGACATACAGATCAATGGAACAGAATAGAGAACCCAGAAATGGACCCATAACCATATGGTCACATTCCTTCAACAAAGCAGGAAAGAATATCCAGTGGAAAAAAGATAGTCCCTTCAACAAATGGGGTTGGGAAAACTGGACAGCAACATGCAGGAGAATGAAACTGGACCACTTTCTTCCACCATACACAAAAATAAATTCAAAATGGATGAAAGACTTCAGTATGAGACAGGAACCCATCAAAATCCTAGAGAACATGGGCAGAAACCTCTTTGACCTCGGCCATAGCAATTTCTTATTAAACATGTTGCTGGAGGAAGGGGGAATAAAAGGGATACAGAAGCAAAACTGAACGATTGGGACTTCATCAGGATAAAAAGCTTTTGCACAAATAAGGAAACAATCGACTACTAACTGTAAGGCAACCTATGGAATGGGAGAAGATATTTGCAAATGATATATTTCAGAAAGGGTTAGTATCCAAAATCTATAAAGAACTTACCAACTCTGGGGCACCTGGATGGCTCAGTGGGTTAAGCCTCTGCTCAGGTCATGATCTCAGGGTCTTGGGATCAAGCCCCACATCGGGTTCTCTGCTCAGCAGGGAGCCTGCTTCCCCCCCTCTCTCTGCCTGCCTCTCTGCCTACTTGTGATCTCTCTTTCTCTGTCAAATAAATAAACAAAATACTTAAAAAAAAAAAAACGAACTTACCAAACTCAACATCCCCCAAAAAACAAATAATCCACTCAGGATATGGGCAGAAGACATGAATGGACACTTTTCCAAAGAAACATCTAGATGGCTAACAGACACATGAAAAGATGCTCAACATCACTTAGCATCAGGGAAATACAAATCAAAACCATAATGAGATATCACCCTGCACCTTCATGAGGGCTAAAATTAACAGTGCAAGAAAAAACAACTGTTGGCAAGGATGTGGAAAAAGAGGAACCCTCCTGCACTGTTGGTGGGAATGCAAACTGGTGTGGCCTCTCTGGAGAACAGTTCAGAGGTTCTCAAAAAGTTAAAAATAGAACTACCCTACAATTCAGTAATTGCACTAGTATGTATTTACCCAAAGGGTATAAAAATACAGAGTTGAAAGGCTACATGCACCCAGATGTTATAGCAGCATTATCAATAATAGCCAAAGTATGGAGAGGGCCCAAACGTCCATGGACTGATGAGTGGATAAAGAAGATGTGGTATACATATATACTAGAATATTACTCAGCCATCAGAAAGAATGAAATCTTATGCTGAGTGAAATAAGTCAAGCAGAGAGAGTCAATTATCATATGGTTTCACTTATTTGTGGAGCATAAGAAATAACACGGAGGACATGGGGAGATGTAGAGAAAGGAATTGAGGGAAACTGGAGGCAGAGATGAACCATGAGAGACTGTGGACTCTGAAAAACAATCTGAGGGTTTTGAAGAGGCGGGGGGGTAGGAGGTTGGGGGAGCCTGGTGGTGGGTATTATGGAGGGCATGTATGGCATGGAGCACTGGGTGTGGTACATAAACAATGAATTCTGTTACACTGAAAAGAAATTCAATTTTTTAAAAAAGGATGAAATCTTGCTATTTGCAAAGATGTGGATGGAGCTAATGTATATTATGCTAAATGAAATAAGTCAGAGAAAGATAAATACCATATGATCTCACTCATGTGGAATTTAAGAAAGAAAACAGATGAACATATGGAAGGGGGAAAAGAAAAAAGAGAGAGAGGGGGAAACAAGCCATGCAAGGACAGAGAACAAACAGAGAGAGGTGGGTGGGGGGTGAGCTAGATGGGCAATGGGTATTAAAGAAGGCACGTGCTGTGATGAGCAATGAGCATTGTATGTAAGTGATGAGTCACTGAACTCTACTCCAAAACAAAAACCAATATTGCATCCTATGTTAACTATCCAAATTTTAAATTAAAAAAATAAAAATAATTTAGAACCATAAATATGCAGACAATGTTAGTTTATGAAGATGTGTCTATTAAGTCAGCAGAGCCAATGTTTACTAACTAAGACTATATAAATGCAAGGATACATACTGATAAAGTTCAGGAAATGATTTACAGTAATGGGAAGATATTTTTCAAATGTATAAGGTTTTCTACATGCTTGTTTTTACAATAAAAACTCAATTTTAATTATGAACTGCCACAATGAATAAACTTTTTCACTCACTGAAAAAAAAATGATTCACACATGTTGATATGACTGCTAGCTTGAAAGCAAAATATTAATGTAAGTATTCTGGGGGACAGCTCACCAGGATCTCCCCCATCATCATTTAATGGGTTCCGGGGTCCTATATCAGGTATCTCTGGAAACAGAATGTGTGTATTCCATCCAGTATCTACTAAGGAGCTTAGCAAATCCGAAGCTCTCTCAGTACCTGCACCAAAACGCAGATGATATTTTACCTGGAATAAATAATAGAATACAAACAACATATTAGACCAATGAACACTAAAAGCAAGTATCAACAGTGAGAGAAAAAGAAAATACAAAACTAATATTTGTGTTTGGAGGACAGAGTGAGCAATTCAGTATTCTAAATGGTAAGAAATGATAGCATCACGGATGCAAGGGACAAGCAGCAAGCCTCATGTGCCATAATCACAAAGTTTGAAATCAATTAAATTTGTATCTCTGCTCTATCATCTTTAGGATTTTGCCTCTTGAGTTACAAAGATGCCAACAGTGGTACCTTTTTTTAAAATTTCTTTTTATTGTTTATTTTTTTTCAGTGTTCCAAGATTCATTGTTTATACACCAAACCCAGTGCTCCATGCAATACGTGCCCTCCTTAATAACTGCCACCAGGCTCACCCATTCCCCCAACCACCTCCCCTTCCAAAACCCTGTTTGTTTCTCAGAGTCCACAGTCTCTCATGCTTCATCTCCCCCACCCCGCCGATTTACCCCAATTAACTTTTCCTTTCCTTCTCCTGATGTCCTCCATGTTATTCTTTATGCACCACAAGTAAAGGAAACCATATAATTGACTCCCTCTGCTTGACTTATTTCACTCAGCATAATCTCCTCCAGTCCTGTCCATGTTGATACAAAGTTGGGTATTCATCCTTTCTGATGGAGACATAATATTCCATTGTATATATGGACCATATCTTCTTTATCCATTCATTTGCTGAAGGGCATCTTGGCTCTTTCCACAGTTTGGTGATTGTGGCCATTGCTGCTATGAACATTGGGATACATATGGGTCTTCTTTTCACTCCATCTCTATCTTTGGGGTAAATACACAGTAGTGCAATTGCAGGGTCATAGGGTAGCTCTATTTTTAATTTTTTGAGGAATCACCACACTGTTTTCCAAAGTGGCTGCACCAACTTGCATTCACACCATTCCCCTTTCTCCACATCCTCTCCAATGCTTGTTGTTTACTGTCTTGTTAATTTCAGCAGTTCTAACTGGTGTAAGATAGTATCTCAATGTGGTTTTTTGATTTGAATTTCCCTGATGGCTAATAATGATGAACATTTTTTCATGTCTCTGATAGCCATTTGTATGTCTTCATTGGAGAAGTGTCTGTTCATGTCTTCTTCCAAGATTTTGATGTGATTATCTATTTTTTGAGTGTTGAATTTGAGGAGTTCTTTATAGATCTTGGATATCAGCCTTTTGTCTGTACTATCATTTGCAAATATCTTCTCCCATTCCGTGGGTTGCTCTTTGTTTTGTTGACTGTTTCCTTTGCTGTGCAGAAGCTTTTATCTTGATGAAGTCCCAAAAGTTCATTTTTGCTTTTGTTTCCTTTGCCTTTAGAGACATGTCTTGAAAGAAGTTGCCATGGCTGATTGAAGAGGTTACTGCCTATGTTCTCCTCTAGGATTTTGATAGATTCCTGTCTCATGTTGAGGTCTTTTATCCACTTTGAGTTTATCTTTGTATATCGTGTAAGAGAATGGTCGAGTTTCATTCTTCTATACATAGCTGTCCAATTTTCTCAGCACCATTTATTGAAGAGACTGTCTTTTTTCCACTAGGTATTTTTTCCTGCTTTGCCAAAGATTATTTAACCATAGAGCTGAGGGTCCATATCTGTACTCTCTACTCTGTTTCATTTTGGTCTATGTGTCTGTTTTTGTGCCAGTACCATGCTGTCTTGGTGATCACAAATTTGTAGTAAAGCTTGAAATCAGGCAACATGATGCCCCCAGCTTTTTTTTTTTTCTTCAACATTTCCTTAGTGATTTGGGGTCTTTTCTGCTTCAAAATAAATTTTAGGATTGTTTGTTCCAGCACTTTGAAAAATGCCAGTGGAATTTTGATCGAGATGGCATTGAAAGTATAGATTGCTCTGGGCAGTACAGACATTTTAACAATGTTCATTCTTCTGATCCATGACCACGGAATGCTTTTCCGTCTTTTTATGTCTTCTTCAATTTCTTTCATGAGTGTTCTGTAGTTCCTTGAGTACAGATCCTTTACCTCTTTGGTTAGGTTTATTCCAAGGTATCTCATGGTTCTTGGTGCCATAACTCTTCAAAGTATACAGATAGAGGGAACATTCCTAAAGTTCATAAAATCTATCTATGAAAAATCCACAGCGAATATCATCCTCAATGGGGAAAAGCTGACAGCCCTTCCATCAAGATCAGGAACACAACAGGGATGCCCACTCTCACCACTCTTGTTCATTATAGTACTAAAAGTCCTAGCAACAGCAATCAGACAACAAAAAGAAATAAAAGATATTCAAATTGGCAAAGACATCAAATTCTCTCTCTTCACAGATGACATGATACTTTATATGGAAAACCCAAAAGACTCTACCCCCAAACTACTAAAACTCATACAGCAATTCAGTAATGTGGCAGGATACAAAATCAAAGCACAGAAATCAGTTGCATTCTTATACACTAACAATGAAAATATAGAAAGGGAAATTAGAGAATCGATTCCAACAGAGGTACCTTGATGATTACCAATGTTACTTTTCTACATCCAAAACTGGCTTGCCTAACTCCTTCAACAGTTCTATTTATTTTCTTTCCTATTATGTTAGCCAACTCTGGTAAAGATTATCTCCCCCTTTAAAAAGTGACTAACAGAAAAAGGAAAAGCCCAGATATAATGAAAGTAGGGCTAATAAAATTAAAATGTAGAATTCTACATATTTTATAAATTACATGAAAAGAAAATGATTTATCTAGAGAGCTGAGCCAACCTCAGGGTAAATTATGGTAGATCTGAGTAGCCTGACAAAGCAAGAACCTACAGTTGCCAAAGGCCAGTAGAGGCTGAACAGAGAAAGAAGTCAATAGCCTGAGAAGGAACTGGCAAGTGCACCAAGTCTAGACAAACATTCACATAATTCAGTAATTCAAAAGCAACATTTTAAGTAGCTACATACTATCAATACACAATTCTTGAGCTCAAGGAACTGACCAAGTATTCAGGAAGCACAGAAGAGAGAAGGGGAGGATTTGGATAGACAGTTACAGCATAAGTTTTATAGAAATTAATACTAAGAGTTATCCCAGAAAAAGAAGGACAGGCAGAGCATCAAAAGGAAAGAGGATAATGTGATCAAAGGCAGAGAAGCAATAGACCACATAATATATACAAACAACTACTACTGGTTCAATATTGCTAGAGCATGAAGTTCAAAGAAAGAAGAGGCAACATGAGGCTGAAGGGTTATTCAGAAAACAGGTTACTAATGACCTTGAATTCCACACAAAGACCTTCTGTAGTTCATGGAGAACCCCTGGAGTGTTTTACACAGCACAATGACATGATCTTTTCTGTTTTCTTGGTGTATCATTGTGGTATCTATAGTAGAGAGAGGTATTGACCAGGAAAATCAGCTAAGTTACAGAAGAGTTGGTTTTGGGGGGCAGGGAGGGTATAGCAGGCCACAGAAAACAGGTAAGACATCTTGTTTGATAAACCGTGGAAAAAGAGAACAGGCACCTAGGGAAATAACCTGGGGAAAAATCTTGTCAGGTATCCATGCTAGACACAGTGAAACATCAACAAAATGGAAGCTTGTACCACACCAAAGTTATTTGAAATTTGAACCAGAAGCTCTACATAACCAATGAACCTGTATCACCATCAGCATATACTTCAGAGGCTGTAATTAGTGTAAAGGAGGCACAGCTAGGAAAAGTGAGGAGAGGAGAGAACAGAAAGAAAGGCTACCTACCATCCTACCAGTGATTTTCCTTTCTCTTTCCCTCCTTCCATTCGCAAACACTTGTATCCTAAACAGGATTTGGCTCTGTGCATAAATACTATAGTTTGATCATTTCCCTCAACCCTGGCTGGCTCATCTCTAACTTGTAGTAAACAGATACACCAAGTTACCAAAGTCCGAACACTATCCATTTTCTCTCCTTAAGGGATGTTATCAGAGTCTTCCCTGGGGTCTGTCCTAATTCTGATGCAAGCTGGAAAACCCTAAAAGCTGACACTAGAGATTCAGAAATTAGGTAATTCACTCAAAAGAAATAAGTCTTTCATGCTGGAATCTCTGCTGGTGTGTGTATGTGTGTGTGTGTGTGTGTGTGTATATACATATATGTGTATGTATATATAAACCATATATATGTATAATTAAACCCATTAAACCATATATATATGGTTTATATATATATAAACATATATATATAAAAATAAACATATATATAAATGGTTTAATGGGTTTATATGGGTTATATGGTATATATGGGTGTGTGTGTATATATATATATATACATATATATATATATGTAATGGGTTATATGGTGTATATATATACGTGCTTTTTTTTTTTAATGGCCAAACTTTAACATTTCCAGGACCTCCAGACCAGTTACTGGTGAGGTTACAGAACCTTCCATTCACACCACCAGTGATAATCAAGAATTCTGAAAGTTAAAGCAATTACCTCTTTGGAGACCTAAAACAAATACATTAAAACTTTATACAAAGTGAAAAACAGGGGGCATTCACCAAAGCAAAACAAGAAGCAAGTGGATTGTTCTAATAAGAGGACATAAAAACTCCTTCTGGAGTTCACAGTCCCAGGAAAGGGAGCTACCTCAGCTTAAAAGACATCCAGATATGACTAAAGTGTTCAGTTCTTGTTTTTACTTTTACTTTTAACTTTCATATAATAATAGCTTTGTTATAAAAGTCACTTCAGATACAAAGTTAGAATGCCAACTACACTTAAAAATGGCTCATTAAAGAGTTTAAATATCATATTATGGATATGCACTATCTGAAATTCCAGAAGGCATTTAAACAGGGAACAGACATTGTTACCCATCTTTTTTACCTAGCTACATTGTTATTTTCTTAACCACCATTGGCAAGACTGGAAGGATCTGCCTGGCCAGGGAGACCTGTAAAGTGAATATCCTTACTAAAGTTCCTATTACTCTATTTTCTGAATTTAAAACCATAAGGTAGCAGGTAACAGTTTTCTCCTCACAGTAAAAACAACAGGTATTAAAATAAGTTGGCACAAAAACACCTGGGTGGCTCAGTTGGTTAAGCAGCTCCATTGGGCTCAGGTCATGATCCCAGGGTCCTGGGATCAAGTCCTGCATTGGGTGCCTTGCTCAGTGGAGCCTACTTCTCCCTCTCCCTCTGCCTGCCACTCCCTCTGCTTATGCACTCTCTCTCTCTCTGACAAATATATAAATATTTTAAAAAGTAAAATAAAATAAATTAGCACAGGATTCAAATCCCTGTTTTGTTATCTACTAGAAGTTAAGATCTTGGGCAACTTAAAATTTTTCCCATTTATAAAACGGGGAGGTTACCTATATCTCATTAAACCTCTGAAACCTAACATATAATTATAAATTCTTTAGACAAAAATTTCTTACCTGAAGTGGCAAACGGTCATCGCTATTTTTGAAGTCATGATCAAATACAACAGCAGCCACCACACGAACTGTAGGCTTCTTTTCATACTCAACATACTTCTCAAACTGTGCTTCTGTAGCAAAGCCTCGAACTGTAGAGAAAAAAATCTCAGTAAGTCATCACGTAAATGGAAAATGTCTAATGATTATCCCTATCTGTACCATGAATACCATAATCCTGTCATAACACAGTATATTTTAAAACATTATTACTCAACTAAAACATTATTACTCATTTTAAAACAATATCAAGGTGACCTAATGGATATCTGGGCTACACAAAAATTCTTGTGTTTTGTAAAAGTTGGAACACATTATAAACAATATTTAATCATTACAACAACTGTGTATTAAGGTAAACTGTGACAAGGGAAATTTTTCAATTGTATTTTGAAATCTAGTGATTAAAAAAAATTTGAAAGGAAATAAGTGACAAAATTATTTCTGTAGAAGGTTTATTTCGAAAAGTAATTGTAGAATAAATTGTATTCTAGAAAACAATTGTGAATTTAAATTAAAAATTTAAAAATAAACAAAATTTTTAAAAAATAAAAAATTAATAAAAGTAGTACTTTTCTTATTCACAAATTAATCTGTATGAAATTTTAAAAAACACTCTCAAAACATAACATGCACAACCACACACATACAGTTAACTTAAATGACTAAAGTTTTTTCTTAAGAATTAAAATATTTCCAATGTTAACAGGTTATTAAATTCTTTGACAGCTCCCTCTATAAGAAAATATAATTATGGAGAAATAAGATTTTTAAAATAAAGTTATATAATGTGCAAAGATCCATACTGTAAAAATGTCTCTTCTGTAAAAATTGACATATAAAGTCAATGTAATTCTAGTAAAAATCCAAACAATCTATTAACTAACTTGGATTTAAATAAAACAAAACAAAACATAATAAAATATCAATCTTCTAGAATAGATCTCAAGAGTTCTCACCACAAAAAAAAGGTAATTATGTGAGCTGATGAATATGTTAATTAGCTTGATTGTGACACTAAAGGTATATGAATACCAAAACATCCTATTATATGACCTAAATATATCCAGTTTTTGTCAATCATAAATAATATAAAAATAAAACTGGTAAATAAAATTTTAAAAAATAAAACATTTCCCAAAAAAATCCAAACAATTTTTATGAAAAATTACAAGCCAATTCTAAAATTTATATGGAAACACAATGGGTGAATAACAAAGTGTATTAAAAGATGAGCTTTTAGGGCATCTGGGTGCTCAGCTGGTTAAGCGTCTGATTCTTGATCTCAGGGTTGTGAGTTCAAGTCCTGCATGTGCTCCACACTGGGCATGGAGGAAATATACTCTCAATAACTCATGGAACAAAGAACACAAAATAGACTAATGTCTTGGGGCTCAGTTGGTTAAGCATCTCCCTTTGGCTCAGGTCGTTACCCCGGAGTCCCAGGATGGAGTTCCACATCAGGCTCCCTGCTTGGTGAGTCTCCTCCCTCTGACCCTCACCCTACTCTCTCTCTCTCAAATAAATAAGTAAAAATTTAAAAAATAGATTGATGTCTTAAACATGCATGTAAAATTTCTTAACAAAATATTAGCAAATAAAATTCATAGAATAAACCCAAGTAAATGGATGAATGATTCAATAGTTAAAAAATCATTACATTAACAAAAATAAGAAAAGTCACATGACCATCTCAAGAAACACAGAAAAGGCATTTGACAAAATTTAATACTAATTAATGATTTTTTTAAAATCTTGGCAAATGAGGAATAGAAAGAAGCTTTATAAACCTGATAAAGAACATCTACAAATAACATATAATAAATATGTTTCTCAATGGGGAAATACTGAAAAATTTTCTCCAGAGACAGGGAACAGAGAAGAACGGCTTTATTAGTTACTTCCTATCAAAAGATATAACATATCAAGTGTTGGTGAAGATATGGAACTGAAACTCTCATACATTTCTGTAAATCTAAATAGTTATATCCCCCATGACCCAACAATTTCACTCCTAGCTATATATCAAACAAAAAGGTGTATATATGTATTTATGTTCATCAAAAGGTTCTTAACTTTTTGTTATGTTCATAACAGCACCACTCATAATAGTTAAAATGTTTAATCTACTCAAATGTTCATCAATAATAAACAGATAGATTGTATAATATTAACATAATGGGATTCTATAAAGAAAATTAGTGATTTATGATCTCACACAATTTGGATGACTCTTACAAATTTGCTGCTACGTGAAAGCACACACACAGAAACTGTATCATACCATATATGACACAGAATGCCATAATGGGACATAGTGAATAGCTTCATTTATGTAAGGTGAGAACACACAAAACTAATCTATGGTCTTAGAAGTTAAAATAATAGTAAATTTGGGGAGTCTTAACTGCAACTTTGGCACAAAGGAAGCTTCTAGGGTGCTGAAAGTGCTCTTAGAATTACAGATTCCTTCTTAACTACAAAAAGGAAAACTGCCTTGATAATGGAAACTGGTGGAAATCCATCTTACTCTAAAATGAGCAAACGATACCACCAATTGAGGAACAAACAGGTAATAAGTTTTCAAAAGTGATTCACTAAGAGGATCTTATAAGAAGGATGTAATATTTTCAACACAAATGACCAAACTGAAACTAAATGTAAGGACACAAGCAAATACAAATTAAGACTTCTGCAAAATAATTGGCCAAGTCTTTTAAAAGTATCAATGTCATTAAAGACAAAACAAAAGCAATCTAAGAAAGTATTCTAAGCCGGAGGTCAGCAAATTATGGTCCTGTGCAGGTCAAATCTACCCAGTCTGCTTTGGTATGGGCCTGGGAGCTATGGATGTTTTTTACATCTCTAAAGGACTCCTAAAAAAAAAAAAAAAAAAAAGACTATTTCATAGAAACCCACATAGCCCATAAAACCTAATATATTTACTGTCTAGCCCTTCACAGAAAAGTTTGCCAAGCCCCCAGTGAATATTTTAAAATCTCCAACAGGGAGGGGCCTGGGTGGCTGTTGGTTGGGTATCCAACTCTTGGTTTCAGCTCAGGTCACTATCTTAGAGTTCTGGGATCAGGCCCCAAGACAGGCTCTGTGCTTAAGGAGTGGAGTCTGCTTGAGACTCTCTTTTCCTCTGCTCCTCCCCCAACTACACTCACACACTCTCTCTAAATAAATAATAAGTAAATAAATAAAATCTTAAAAAAAATCAATAACTGGATTCTGGATTACAAAAAAGAATAAAAAGCTCTAAAGAACCTCATTAGGACAATTGGGAAAATATAAATATTGACCATATATTAGATAACATCATTGTATCAATTTAAAAATTCCTGGGTATAATAATTATAAAGGTTATATTGGAGAATGTCCTTATTAGGAGATATATATAGTACTTGAAGGTGATATGTCATGATGAATACAACTTACTCTCAATGGATGAGAAAAAAAATCCAGGAATTTTATATATATCCTTTTAGTTTCACATACTTACATACATATTACATATGTGCATGCAAATGTGTGTGTATAGAGGGCTAATAAAAAAGTAAGTGTGGCAAATGTTATTTGGTAAATTGCAGCATATTTGCATTTTCTCCATAGGTTTTAAATTTTTCAAAATCAAATGCGTGTGTGTGTCTATTGGGGCCCTTCCATTGTGCTAAAAGCAAAGTACTACATAATCCTCAAGAATTCTTTGCCACAGATTTTTTAAGAGATTTTATTTATTTATTTGACAGAGAGAGAGCACAACTAGGCATAGCAGCAGGCAGAGGGAAAGGGAGCAGCAGGCTCCCCACCAAGCAGGGAGCCCAATGCAGGAGTTGAACCCAGGATCCTGGGCAGACACTTAACCAACTGAGCCACCCAGGGGCCCCTTCTGCCACAGATTTTAACAGACATTATTACTACATACTGATTAAACCAAGTTATCCAATACCATTATCAGTGTCTTACCCAACACCAGCTCTCTAATCACAATTATATTAATAGTAGATACACTATACTATGCTATTCAGATACTATATCATCTGAACTTGAATTGGTATATAAAAAGCTTGTAGGGGCACCTGGGTGGTTTAGTTAGTTAAGTGTCTGTCTTTGCCCAGGTCATGATCCCCAGGTGCTGGGAGTCTGCTTCTCCCTCTGTGCCCTCCCACTTGTAAATGCACACTCTCTTGAATAAATAAAATCTTTAAAACATAATAAATAGGGGCACCTGGGTGGCTCAGTGGGTTAAGCCTCTGCCTTTGGCTTAGGTCATGATCTCAGGGTCCTAGGATCGAGCCTATGCCTCCATCAGAAAGGATGAATACCCGACTTTTGTAGCAACATGGACGGGACTGGAAGAGATTATGCTAAGTGATATGTCAAGCAGAGAGAGTCAATTATCATATGGTTTCACTTATTTGTGGAGCATAACAAATAACACGGAGGACATGGGGAGATGGAGAGGAGAGGGCAGTTGGGGGAAATTGGAGGGGGAGATGAACCATGAGAGACTGTGGACTCTGAAAAGCAACCTGAGGGTTTTGAAAGGGCGGGGGGTGGGAGGTTGGGGGAGCCAGGTAGTGGGTATTATGGAGGGCACGTATTGCATGGAGCACTGGGTGTGGTGCAAAAACTATGAATTCCGTTACGCTGAAAAGAAAGAAATAAAAAAACAGGAATAAAAAAAATCTTTAAAAAATAAAATAAAATAAACATAAATAAATAAAAGCTTCTAGTGAATAGTTGTTTTAAGAAGTTATAATTCAGAAGGAGTCAAGATGGTGGAGAAGTAGCAGGCTGAGACGACATCAGGTAGCAGATCAGCTAGATAGCTTATCAAACCATCCCGAACACCTACAAATCCAACAGGAGATCGAAGAAAGGAGAGCAGCAATTCTAGAAACAGAAAATCGACCACTTTCTGAAAGGCAGGATCAGCAGAGAAGTGAATCCAAAGTGAGAGGAAGATAGACCACGGGGGGAGGGGCCAGCTCCCAGCAAGCGGCGGAGCAAGGGAGCTCTTAAAAATCAGAACTCTTAAAAGTCTGCTCTACTGAGGGGCATTGCTCCAGAGGCTAAACGGGGGTGAAGCCCACGCGGGGACAGCGTGGTCTCAGGTCCCGCGGGTTCACAGAAGGATCAGGGGTGTCTGAGTGTCACAGAGCTCACAGGTATTAGAGCAGAGAAGCCAGCTACAGAGACAGAGCCGAGGAGTGAGCTCTCAACTCGGGGTTACCTCACCGGGATCTGTGGCACAGGTCACTCCTCTGTGTGTGGGGACCCCACAAGACCCAGGGAGACTCCCCTGGAAGAGCTCAGGGATCTGCAGGGTTCAGAGACTCCAGGTGGGGCTGTGTGCCAGAGACAGAGACACTTGGTCACAGCCTGGGTGAGCTCAGAACTCAGCCAGAGGCCAGGGAGACAGGAGTGATTGAGTACTTTTCTCTGAGGGCACAAAGAGGAGTGGGGCCCGAGCTCTTGGCTCCTCCAGGCAGGAGATTGGGAGGCCGCCACTGTCATTCCCATCCTCCGGAACTCTATGGAAAGTCTTCAGGAAACAAAGGCTCCCAAAAGGGAACCCGAGTGGATTACTTAGCCTGGCCCCAGGTAAGGGCGGTGCAATTTCGCCCCGGGCAAAGACACTTGAGAATCATTACAACAGACCCCTCCTCAAGAAGATCAGCAAGAAATCCAGCCACCACCAAGTTCACTTACCAAGGAGAACAACAGAATTCCAGAGGAGGAGAAAGCAAAGCATGGAATTCATGGCTTTCTCCCCATGATTCTTTAGTCTTGCAAAGTTAATTAATTTTTTTAATTTTATTTTTTTCTTCTGCTAAATTTTTTTTAACTTTTACCCTTTCCTCTTTTAATGTTTCTAAACTAGTTTATCTTAACAACACCTTTCAAAAAAAAATCTTTTTTGAACTTTCATTATTATACTCACATTTTATCCTTCATTGTATCTAACTTTATTTTTTGTATACACATAGGGTTTTTTTTTTTTTTCTAAAAAAATTTGGGATACAACTTCTTCTAATAGATCAAAATATACCCTAAATCTAGCACAGGGTTTTGTTCTAATATCCAGCCTGAGAAAGTTCTCTCTACTTTCTTTTTCTTTATTCTCCCAACCAACTTATCAAATCCTATTTTAGAAAATAAAAAAAATTCTTTTTAATCTTTATAGTCATATTCCATCCCTTCACTGGGTTTACCCTTATATATGTTTTTCATTCTTTAAAATTTTGGGAGGTAGTTTCTTCTAAGACACCAAAATACTCCCAAAATTAAGTGAGTGAACTTCTTCTATTCACCAGTCTAATATATACATATTTTCTTTTTTTTTCTCTTTTTAATTTTTTTTTCTGAACTTCTTTTTACCCACTTTCTTCCCCCCACAATTTGGGGTCTCCTCTGATTTGGTTAAAGCACATTTTACTGGGGTCTTTGCCACCCTTTTAGTATTTTATTCACTCCTTCATATATTCTTATCTGGATAAAATGACAAGGCGGAAAAACTCACCACAAAAAAAAAAAAAAAAGAAAGAACAAGAGGCAGTACCAAAGACCAGGGACCTAATCAATACGAACACTGGTAATATGTCAGATCTAGAGTTCAGAATGACGATTCTCAAGGTGCTACCCAGGCTCAAAAAAGGCATGGAAGACATGAGACAAACCCTGTCTGGAGAAATAAAAGCCCTTTCTGGAGAAATAAAGGAACTAAAATCTAACCAAGTTGAAATAAACAAAGCTATTAATGAGGTACAATCAAACATGGAGCCTCTTACTGCCAGGATAAGTGAGGCAGAAGAGAGAATTTGTGATACAGAAGACCAATTGACAGAGAATAAAGAAGCTGAGCAAAAGAGCGACAAACAACTACTGGACCATGAAGGGACAATTCGAGAGATAACTGATACCATAAGACAAAACAACATTAGAATAACTGGGATTCCAGAAGAAGAAGAGAGAGAGAGGGGAGCAGAAGCTATATTGGAAAGAATTATTGTTGAGAATTTCCCTAATATGGCGAAGGGAACAAGCATCAAAATCCAGGAGGCACAGAGAACCCCCCTCAAAATCAATAAGAATAGGTCCACACCCTGTCATCTAATAGTAAAATTTACAAGTCTTAGCGACAAGGAGAAAATCCTAAAAGCAGCCCAGGAAATATAATAAATCTGATTAAATAAATCTAATAAAAATATTAGATTGGCAATAGACTTATCCCCAGATACCTGGCAGGACAGAAAGAACTGGCATGATATATTCAGAGCACTAAACAAGAAAAACATGCAGTCAAGAACTCTATATCCAGCTAGGCTATCATTGAAAATTGAAGGAGAGATAAAAAAAAAAAGCTTCCGGGACAAACAAAAACTGAAAGAATTTGTAAACACCAAACCAGCTCTATAGAAAATATTGAAAGGAGTCTTCTAAGCAAAGAGAGAGCCTAAAAGTAGTAGATCAGAAAGGAATAGAGACAATATACAGCAACAGTCACCTTACAGGTAATACAATGGCACTAAATTCCTATCTCTCAATAGTTACCCATAATGTAAATGGGCTAAATGCCCCAATCAAAAGACTCAGGGTATCAGAATGGAAAAAAAAAAAAAACCCATCAATCAATATGCTGTCTACAAGAAACTCATTTTAGACCCAAAGACACTTCCAGATTTAAAGTAAGGGAGTGGAAAACAACTTACCATGCTAATCAACATCAAAAGAAAGCTGGGGTGGCAATCCTTATATTAGATCAATTAGATTTTAAGCTAAAGACTAGAATAAGAGATGAGGAAGGACACTATATCATACTCAAAGGGTCTGTCCAATAAGAAGATCTAACAATTTTAAATATCTATCCCCCTAACAGGGGAGCAGCCAACTACATAAACCAATTAATAACAAAATCAAAGAAACACATCGACAATAATATAGTAATAGTAGGGGACTTTAACACTCCCCTCACTGAAATGGACAGATCATCCAAGCCAAAGATCAACAAGGAAATAAAGGCCTTAAATGACACACTGGACCAGATGGACATCAGATATATATAGAACATTCCATCCCAAAGCAAAAGAATACACATTCTTCTCTAGTGCACATGGAACATTCTCCAGAACACATCCTAAGTCTCAACCTGTATTGGGATCATTCCCTGCATATTTTCAGACCACAATGCTCTGAAGCTAGAACTCAATCACAAGAGGAAATTTGGAAAGAATCCAAATACATGGAAACTAAAGAGCATCCTTCTAAAGAACGAATGGGTCAACCAGAAAATTAAAGACGAACTGAAAAAATTTATGGAAACAAATGATAATGAAAACACAATGGTTCAAAATCTGTGGGACACAGCAAAGGCAGTCCTGAGAGGAAATTATATAGCGATACAAGCCTTTCTCAAGACACAAGAAAGGTCTCAAACACACAAACGAATCCTACACCTAAAGGAGCTAGAGAAAGAACAACAAAGAAAGCCTAAACCCAGCAGAAGAAGAGAAATCATAAAGATCAGAGCAGAAATCAATGAAATAGAAACAAAAAAAAAAAAACCACAATAGAACGAAATAACAAAACTAGGAGCTGGTTCTTTGAAAGAATTAATAAGATTGATAAACCCCTAGCCAGACTTATCAAAGAGAAAAGAGAAAGGACCCAAATAAATAAAATCATGAATGAAAGAGGAGAGATCACAACCAACACCAAAGAAATACAATTATAAGAACATATTATGAGCAACTCTATGCCAGCAAATTTGACAATCTGTAAGAAATGGATAAACTACCACAACTGAACCAAGAAGAAATAGAAAACCTGAACAGACCCATAACCAGTAAGGAGATTGAAGCAGTCATCAAAAATCTCCCAACAAACAAAATCCCAGGGCCAGACGGCTTCCCAGGGGAATTCTACCAAGCATTTAAAGAAGAATTAATTCCTATTCTCCTGAAACTGTTCCAAAAAACAGAAATGGAAGGAAAACTTCCAAACTCATTTTATGAGGCCAGCATCACCTTGATCCCAAAACCAGAC
This sequence comes from Mellivora capensis, assembly GCA_004024625.1. NCBI lineage: Eukaryota > Metazoa > Chordata > Mammalia > Carnivora > Mustelidae > Mellivora > Mellivora capensis. The sequence continues at coordinate 21,182 of PISX010013990.1, read as the reverse complement.
AAGGATCCCATCAAAAAAGAGAATTACAGACCAATATACTTGATGAACACAGATGTGAAAATTCTCACCAAAATACTAGCCAATAGTATCCAACAGTACATTAAAAGGATTATTCACCACGACCAAGTGGGATTTATTCTGGGGCTGCAAGGTTGGTTCAACATCCGCAAATCAATCAATGTGATACAATACATTAATAAAAGAAAGAACAAGAACCATATGATACTCTCAATAGATGGTGAAAAAGCATTTGACAAAGTACAGCAATCCCTTCCTGATCAAATCTCTTCAAAGTGTAGGGATAGAGGGCACATACCTGAATATTATCAAAGCCATCTATGAAAAACCCACCGCAAATATCATTCTCAATGGAGAAAAACTGAGAGCTTTTCTGCTAAGGTCAGGAACATGGCAGGGATGTCCGTTATCACCACTGCTATTCAACATAGTACTAGAAGTCCTAGCCTCAGTAATCAGACAACAAAAAGAAATTAAAGGCATCCAAATCAGCAAAGAAGAAGTCAAACTATCACTCTTTGCAGATGATATGATACTATATGTGGAAAACCCAAAAGACTCCACTCCAAATCTTCTAGAATTCGTACAGGAATTCAGTAAAGTGTCAGGATATAAAATCAATGCACAGAAATCAGTTGCATTTCGCTATACCAACAACAAGACAGAAGAAAGAGAAATTAAGGAGTCAATTCCATTTACAATTGCACCCAAAACTATAAGATACCTAGGAATAAACCTAACCAAAGAGGCTAAAAATCTATACTCAGAAAACTATAAAGTACTCATGAAAGAAATTGAGGAAGACACAAAGAAATGGAAAAATGTTCCATGCTCATGGATTGGAAGAACAAATATTGTGAAAATGTCTATGTTACCTAAAGCAATCTACACACTTAATGCAATCCTTACCAAAATCCCATCCATTTTTTTCAAAGAAATGGAGCAAATAATCCTAAAATTATATGGAACCAGAAAAGACCTCTCAAATAGCCAAAGAAATATTGAAAAAGAAAGCCAAAGTTGGTGGCATCACAATTCCAGACTTCAAACTCTATTACAAATAATCATCAAGACAGTATGCTACTGGCACAAAAACAGACACATAGATCAGTGGAACAGAACAGAGAACCCAGAAATAGACCCTATGGTCAACTAATCTTCGACAAAGCAGGAAAGAATGTCCAATGGAAAAAAGACAGCGTCTTCAACAAATGGTGTTGGGAAAATTGGACAGCCACATGCAGAAAAATGAAATTGGACCATTTCCTTATACCACACATGAAAATGGACTCAAAATGGATGAAGGACCTCAATGTGAGAAAGGAATTCATCAAAATCCTTGAGGAGAAAACAGGCAGCAACCTCTTCGACCTCAGCCACAGCAACGTCTTCCTAGGAACACAGCCAAAGGCAAGGGAAGCAAGAGCAAAAATGAACTATTGGTACTTCATCAAGATCAAAAGCTTTTCCACAGCAAAGGAAACAGTTAACAAAACCAAAAGACAACTGACAGAATGGGAGAAGATATTTGCAAACAACACATCAGATGAAGGGCTAGTATCCAAAATCTATAAAGAGCTTAGCAAACTCAACACCCAAAGAACAAATAATCCAATCAAGAAATGGGCAGAGTACATGAACAGACATTTCGGCAAAGAAGACATCCAGATGGTCAACAGACACATGAAAAAGTGCTCCACATCACTTGGCATCAGGGAAATACAAAGCAAAACCACAATGAGATACCACCTCACACCAGTCAGAATGACTAAAATTAACAAGTTAGGAAATGACAGATGCTGGCAAGGATGCGGAGAAAGGGGAACCCTCCTACACTGTTGGTGGGAATGCAAGCTAGTGCAACCACTCTGGAAAACAGCATGGAGGTTCCTCAAAAAGTTGAAAACTTAGCTATCCTATGACCCAGCAATTGCACTACTGTGTATTTACCCTAAAGACACAAACGTAGTGATCAGAAGGGGCACGTGCACCTGAATGTTTATAGAAGCAATGTCCACAATAGCCAAACTATGGAAAGAACCTAGATGTCCATCAACATATGAGTGGATAAAGAAGATGTGGTATATATATATACATACACACACACACACACACTTACATATATATACATACATATATATGTATGTATACATATATATATATATACACATACACACAATGGAATACTATGCGGCCATCAGAAGAAATGAAATCTTGCCATTTGAGATGACATGGATGGAACTAGAGGGTATTATGCTTAGCAAAATAAGTCAATTGGAGAAAGACAACTATCATATGATCTCCCTGATATGAGGAAATGGAGATGCAATAAGGGGGTGGGGTTGGGGGTGTAAGAAAAGAATAAATGAAACAAGATGGGATCGGGAGGGAGACAAACCATAAGAGATTCTTAATCTCACAAAACAAAGTGAGGGTTGCCAGGGGGAGGTGCGTAGGGAGAGGGTGGTTGGGTTATGGACACTGGGGAGGGTATGTGCTATGGTGAGTGCTGTGAAGTGTGTAAACCTGGCGATTCACAGACCTGTACCCCTGGGGCTAATAATACATTATATGTTAATTTTTTTAAAAAAGTTATAATTCTTCAGAGTAGATTATAATTTGAATATGGAAGTTTTCCAAATGAAGACTTTTACACATATCCTCTCATATCTACTGAGCTATTTTACTAGAAATGGTTCAACAGAAACTAGAACAAGGTGTCTAGCCCAATCAAGAGGAGGAAAATTTCTCAGCTTCCTTCCCTTTAAATTAGCACTCTATTAGACATTAATTAACAAGTGCCGCCATGGACTTCCAACGCATCAGATTTCTACTCCATTCTTTAGACACACTTTCTCATGAAGACTTTATGACAGAGTAACAGTACCTCTTAGACTTTCTCATAAGAGCACAGCAGCCTGTTCTCTATTCCCCATCCTCACATAAAGGGATAGTTAAAAAGGTAACTTTAAGCCCATCACAAGCACTAATGTTCTTTGGAGATTCATCTCTAATTTTAAAATCCATGGGAATTTTGCACTAAGTTATACAATGTAAAGCTTTATTTTTTAAAGATGGCTTTTAAGATAACAAAGTAAATATATAGTATCTACCCTTCCCCCCATCTCAAAGCCCTGCCCTTAAAATGAGAAAAATAAATACATAATTGTGTGAGTATGTAACAGAATAAGCCCACACACAGGTGTAAAATCATGAGACAAGATGGGAGAGATGCTTACCAAAATTCTGACAGTGTTTTTAACATTGGAGACAGAGAAGAGAAACAGGTGCAGAAGGAGGCGACTGTAAGGCAATGAGGATTGTTCCGGTATAATTCTGTGCTGTTTTACTCTTTTCAAATGCATTCATATATCACACTTAAGTAATGTTTTCATTAAAATGTGTGGAATTTACAATCTCAAGGTAGAGTTTTTGCATGCATTCAAGAATAAACTACTCGAGTCATCCTGACATTCTGTGTCTCTTTGGCACACTACTAAGTGCTGGCCCTAGTTTAAGAATGCAGTCAGAGACAAAGATTTACAATTACATAATTTCATCATCTAATTTTAAATATATTTTGTTTATGACTATGACAAGAATATGTCTGATATTATGTGACAGAGCTCATATTATTATATTCAGGAGATTAATGTACAAGTTTATGCTCACTGAGATATGTTTCTTCAAAAACAAGCTAATAATTATGCTACCAAAAAAATTTGTTTTAAGATTTTTATTTATTTGACAGAGAGAGAGAGAGCACATAAGCTGGGAGGGGGGAGCAAAGAAAGGTAAAGGGAAAAGCAGGCTCCCAGAAAAGGAGGGAGCCAGATGTAGGGCTCCATCCCATGACCCTGAGATCATGACCTGACCCAAAAGCAGATGCTTAACCAACTAAGCCACCCAAGCATCCCTACAAAAAACATTTTAGACATGACAATTTCTAACCTGTAAAATTGATATTTAATGTGTTTTTCACCATCTCAGTAATATTTTTTACCACATTACTTTTAGAAGGCACATAAGCTAATTCATATTCAAGGTTCCCATTAAAGAAGAAATCAGGCGGGGACATCAAAAGCATAGGACGGAAAACCGTGACATTCTGAAACGTCTTCTTTATATTGCTGCGATAAAGCAAAATCAATAGAGAGAAGAAGACTGTCATGCAGATTTCCACAACTAAAGAAAATATCTTCCTTTTCTGCAAGAGAAACAAAAGGATTGTGATAATTAAGAGTCTATATACGTGTATCTATGTGTGATTCTATACTATTGTGCATATATATGTATACAATTTAAACATATTGTTCAGCTCCATTCTAAAATATGAATGGCTTTCTAGCCTTTTTCACCCTTTTCCACATTTCATTATCTATTCTATTGATATATCCTATGAGTACTCTTCAGAATTAGAATTGCTACATTAAGCCATGGACCAAGAAGGACCAAAAAAAACCCATAAACTAAAATGAAGTGAAAAAACTAAAGTTCTCCCCTTCAGGTTCATTAGCCTTAACAATCATTTCCCACAGACACCTTCACTTACCTTTAAAACGAAATTTTTCCAGAGGAGGACTGCAAATTGGTTGAGCCACAACAAGTCCATTTTATCACAAAGAATGGAATTTCAATGGGAAGTAAACATTTCAAAAACTTACATCACCTGGCAAAAATGTTAAATTTAGTCAACTGAAAGGATTACTTCATTGTTTTACTCTTTTTTCATCAATCTTGAAATAAGTACTTGTCTGCTATTTTTATATTATTAGTTCATTATATTCACATCTAATGGTCTTCTAATATGTATGAAAATATTAGATGACAGAGATGCAAAATATAATAGGTTGCAGCCCCACATTCACAAAGAAAGACATAAACTGTAAATTTGGAATGTCAATTATTATTCTGATTGGCTCTGAGATAAATTCCTACAAATTATAATTCTGAAAACTTCCTATTTAATATCTACTCTGTGCCATATTCTATGCTAGGCATTAAGTATATTCAAAACAATTGTGATCCTTTCCTCATGGTGTGAATAGTTGAACAGTAGAGTACAGTAATTGATCTAAAGTTGGGCTATTTGATTTCAAATCCTAACTCTCTCAGAAGTTGTAAAATTTCGAGCAAAATAACCTATAGCTGCTTATCATCTGTAAAGTCAGAAAAATCACAGTACTTACCTTATAATGTATTCCCCTGGAGTGATTTGTTACTATGCCCTTTTTAAAAACTGTGATAGAATATACAGAACGTAAGGTCTGCCACTTTAACCATGCTTAATTGTACAGTTCAATGACACGAATCACGTTCACGTTGTTGTGCAACCATCACCATTATCTATCCCCAGAAATTTTTTCATCTTCCCAAACTAAAACTCCACGGCCACTAAACAATCACTCTCTACTCCTTCCTCCCTCTGGTCACTGGCAACCACCATTCCACTTTCTGTACCTATGAATTTGACTCCTTTAGGTACCTCATATAGGTAGAATTACTTCATTGTGACAGTATTTGTCCTTTTGTGACTGGCTTATTTCACTTAGCATAAAATGTCTTCGAAGTTTACCCATATTGCACCATGTGCCAAAACTGCCTTCATAAATGTACCACTTTTAACAGTCTCATGGGGCTTTCAAAACCAGAACTGGACTTCAAGACATACTAAAGGGGCAGAAGGATGTGGTGTGTATTGCATTAGTACCAAAAGGAGTCACAAACTTTCAGTGAGTGAACCAGAAAGAGTAATCAGGGACTGCAGCAAGGAGAAGCACCTCAAGTGCTTCTGAATTTTTGGTGGCAAACATTCATGGTAAAGGCAGTTTCTGGTCAGAAGACCAAGATGAATACTGCCTCAGAGAACCTAAAGGTACAGGAGAGAGAGAGTATGAATAGGAGGAGCTCAGCCTTGGCCTGAGCATAAATTGATCTCATTCCAGTTAGCACACTAATCACTTTGATGAGTGAGCTATAAGACTAAGACCCGGGAAGATCCAAATAGAACAGCACAGTTTTAAAAAACTGAACTGACCGTGATTAACATGGATGGACCTAGGGGAAATTATGCTAAGATGTGTCAGACAGAGAAAGACAAATACCACGTGATTTCACTTGTATGTGGAATTGAAAAAACAAACAAACAAACAAACAAAAAAACAAAGCAGAAATGGGCCCATAAAAATGGAGAACAAAGCAGTGCTTCCCAGAAGGGAGGAGGATGGGGAAATGGGCAAAAGTGGGTGAGGGGGAGTGTTTCCAGTTATGGAATGAATAACTCACAGGGATGAAAGGTACAACATAGGGAACACAGTCAATGGTATTTTAGTAGTACTGTATACTGACAGGTGATGGCTCTGCTTATAGTGAGCGTAGTATATTATAAAAAGTTGCTGAATCACTATGTTGTACACCTGAAACTAATGTAACATTGTGTGTCAACTATACGTCAAAAATAAATAAATAAATAAGACGATGGTTTAACATGTCCTAGAAAATGGTATTTATATTGTTCCTGTGCCTGAAGTGACTGTCAATTTCTCAAATAAAAAATTACAAATTAAAAAAACTGAATTGACGTTGCAACCACAGCCCACAGAAATGGGATGGAACTTGTGGCTTAAACCTAACCAAGTAGGGCTGCCAAATAAAATACAGGATAATCAGTTAAATTTGGATTTCAGATAAAAAACAAATATATTGGGGGCACATACTTATACTGAAATATCCATACTTTATCTGAAATTCATATTTAACTGGGTGTCCTATATTTTATTTGCTAAATCTGGCAACCTTATAGCCAGGTCAATTGCCAGGTCAATTCCCCATAGGATTTAAAAGCAGAGCTCAGAGTCTCATAGTTTAATACACAAATGTCCAGAATGTAATCCAAAATTATTCAGCATACAAGAAACCACAAGTCTCAGGTTGCACAGGAAAAGAAAATCAACAGATAGCAATGGTGACATTGCAGAGATGTTGGAACTACCTGAAAAAAGCCTTTAAAGCAGCTACTGTTATAATGCTCAAGAGAACAATTACAGTCTTGAAACAAAATTTAAAGCATAGATTATCAGCAAAGAAACATATTATAGAATATAGAAATATAAGGAAAAATGAAAGGAGAATTTTAGAATTGAAAGTAACCAAAATAAAACACTCACTGGACAGACTCAATAGCAGAATGAAGATGACAGAGGAAAGAGTCCGTGAACTTGAAAAAAGAGCAACAGAAATTATCCAGTATGAACAAAACAGGGGAGGAGGAAATTGAAAAAAATGAACAGAGCCTCAGGATTATGTGGAACAACACTAATAAAGTCTAATATACAATTCATCAGAGTCTCAGAAGACAGAAGAAAGAGTGTCATGTTGAAAAGATATTTAAATAATGGTTGCAAACTCCCAAATGTGGCAAAAGACACAAGCCTATAGATATAAAAAGCTGTGCAAACCCCAAACAAGATATGTCTAGATAGATCATAATAAAAATGATAAAAACTTAAGACAAATTTAAAAAAAAAGTCAGAGGAAAACAACACATTGCCTATAAAGAGACAAAGATGTGAAAAACAGACTGGCATCAGTGAAGCCAGAAGGAAGTGGCCAAAGTTTTTAAAAAGCAGAGAAAAGGTATAATTGGATAGTTAGCAAAGAAATTCTTCAGAAATGCAGGTTTGAAATAAAGACATTCACAAATGAAGGAAAACTAATTGCCTCCACTGACAGCTGGTCTGATCCATAACAAAAGGAAGCTCTTCAGAGAGAAGAGAAATGAAAATAGAAGGAAACATGGAACATAAGAAATGAAGAAAGAGGAAATGAAAAAAAGTGGTAAACTCCTGAACAAATCAAAACAGGTTATTCTTCTCTTCCTGAGTCTTTAGAATAATTTGATTGTTGAAAACAAAGAATATACTTAGTTGATGAAATGTCCAATAAACGAAAATGTAATATGTAAGACAAATGCAGTATGAAGGGGTAAAAGTAATAAGAGTACCAATATGGTCATAAAACTACACTCCAATTTAACTGATAAAATATTGATTCTAAATAGACTACAAGGGGGACCTGGGTGGCTCAGTGGGTTAAAGCCTCTGCTCAGGTCATGGTCTCAGGGTCCTGGGATCAAGCCCCACATCAGGCGCTCTCTGCTCAGCAGGGAGCCTGCTTCCTCCTCTCTGCCTGCCTGCCTCTCTGACTACTTGTAATCTCTATCAAATAAATAAATAAAATCTTTAAATAGACTACAAGTTAAGATCATGTTTTGTAATCTCTAGTACAACTAAAACATTATACAAAACTGCAATAGATAAAATGCAATAGAAAAGACACTAGACACTAAATTAAATTCACATGGAGAAATAAAGAACCAGCAAGGATTATAATGTAAATAGAAAGCCAGTATTAATGTTCTCTTATACTCATTTTTCTTATATGATTTAAAAGACAATTGCATAAAAATATGTAAGTTCATATTTATTTGGCAAACAATGTATAAAGATACAATTTGTGACAATAATAAAATAAAGAGGGAAGCAGAGGTAAATAGGAGCAAAATTCTTGCATACTACTAAAATTAAGTGAGTATTAATTCATCTGGATTATTATAAACAGAGATGTTAAATATAATCAGTAGGACAACCACTAGAAAAACTACTAAAATATATATTGTAGAAGAAACAAAAAAGGAATCAAAATGTTACAAAAATGACAGTAATGGAGTCACTGAGTAACAAAAATGATATAAGACATAAAGAAACCAGAGAAAAATGTCTGAAATCTTACCTTATCATTAATTACATCAAATGTAAGTGAACTGAATTCTTCATTTAAAAGGCAGAGACTGTATTATTCAGGGAAGCATTTTCCTGGCCTATCTAGGGCAAGTTTCAAGTTCTTAGTAAATGAAATTTTATTTACATTAAAGAGATAAAATTAAGTAAAAATAAGTAAGTGAAAGGTAGATATTGGTAAAATGGATATAAAAGCATGTCTACAAAAGACCCATTTTAGATCCAAAGACAAACATTAGTTGAAAGTTAAAGGACAGGAAAAGATATTCCATGAAAACAGTAAGCAAAAGAAGAGAAGGAATGACTGTACTAATAAAAGAGAAAACATACTTTAAGAAAAAAAATTGTTAAAAGAGACAAAGTATATTATATGCAGATTAAAAGCTCATCTCATCAAAATATAAAATTAGAAACATTTAAGAACCTAATAACAGAGCCACCAAAACATATCAAGCACAAACTGACTGCACTGAATTAAGTGAGAAATCGAGAACTCAAAAATAATCATTGGAGACTTCAATGCCCCACTTTCAATAACAAAAAGAACAACAAGGCAGAAATCAGTAATGAAATGAAAGTCATAAACAACACCACAAACATCTGGAATTAACATATACAGGAAAATCTATCCAATAATAACAGAATACATACTGTTCTCAAGTTCACAAGGAACATTTTCCAGAACAGACCATTAGGTCACAAAACAACTCTGAACAGAGGTGCCTGGGTGGCTCAGCCAGTTAAGCAACTGATCTTGATCTCAGCGGTCATGATATTAGGGTCATAAGATAAAGCCCTGTATCAGGCTCTGCACTGAGCATGGAGCCTGCTTAAGATTCTTTCTCTCTCTCTCTCTCTCTGTTCCTCCCCTGCCTCTCTCTAAAAAACAAGTCTGAATAAATTTTAAAAGACTGAAATCATACAAATTATCTTCCAATCTTCCATGAACACAACCACACTGAAATGAAATTCAAAATCAGTAAAGGAAGGAAACTGGAAAATTCAGAAATAAGTGGAAAATAAACAAGACACTATTAAACAACAAATGGGTCAAAGAAAAAATCACAAGGAAATTACAAAATACTTTGAGATGAATGAAAACCAAGATAAAACATATTAAAACTTGTGTGATGCAGTGAAAGCAGTTTAACTCCCACATTTCAAACTGATAATGATTTCAAATCAATAACCTAGCCTTTCAATGTAAGGAACTAGAAGAAGAGCAAAATAAAACCACAGATAACAAAAGGCAAGAAATTATAAATATTAAAGTCCAGACAAATAAAATAGAGAAGATAAAAACAGGAGTAACAGAAGGGACAAACCTTTATTTTGACTGACCAAAATAAGAAAAAAAGGCTCAAATTACTAAAATAAGGTAGGAAAGAATATTACTACCAATTTTACAGAAATAGAAAGGATGATAAAAGAATACTATGAACAATTATTAGACAATAAATTTGACAACCTAGATAAAATGACAAATTCCTCAAAACACACAAACTACCAATTCAACTCAAGTAGAAAATATTAACAGACTTATAATAAAAGACTGAATTAGTAATCAAAAATCTTCCAGCAAAGAAAAGGCTAGGATCAGATGACTTCAATGGTGAATTCTACCAAATATCTAAAAAACGATTTATCCCAATCCTTCTGTGTTCTCAAACCACCACCAATTCCCCAATTCAGCCACACCCCAAATGAGTATTCTATAATTCAGTTCAGTTATGACATTAAATTACCCAGAGTTAGCACAGACCACAGGTTAAGGGCCCAGTCTGACAAGACTGCCTGCCTGTACTTTAGATACTAGCCTCAAATAGGGTCCTCATATAGGCTAACTACAAACACAGGGTTTTCCACAATCTTCTTCAAGTTCAGTAATTTACTAGAATGACTCACAGAATGCAGGAATATGGTATACTTAAAATTATAGTTCACTGAGGGGGAGATAGTACAAGATGGCAGAGGAGTACCAGATCTTAGTTTTGTTTAGTCCCAGGAAATCAGCTACATAGCTATTAAATCATTGTGAACATCTGTGAACTCTATCAGAGATTGATGAAAATAGCTACAACTCTACAAATAGAAAAGTGACCACTTTCTGCAACATAGGAGGTGCAGAGATGTGAACCTGAGGTGATAATTGGAAGATGAACCACAGGGGGAGGGAGCCTCTATGAGCTAGCACCAGCACCAGAAAGTGATAAATCAGTGGAGCACAAAATCAGAACTTTTAGTTAAAAGTCTGCTCTGGTTACAGGCATCCCTACCTAAAAGTTGCTCAGGTGGTGAAGTGGGGCAGAACCATAGGTGGGACAGTATGGTGTCAGGATCCTCAGGGTCACAGAAAGACCAGGGGTTCCTGAGTAAGGCAGAGCTCCTAGGCATCAGATGGGGGAAGCTGGTTACAATCAGCAAGCCCAAGAGTAGGATCTCAGCTCAAGGTTGCCATGTACCATGAACCAAAGCACAGTCAGGTGACTGCTCTCAGAGCTGGGGCCCAGTAAGAGGCAGAACCCCCATGAGAACCCCATTTCTTCCCTGGGAGGAGCCAAGTGAGGGCACGGTGGAGGAGTCTGTGGGGTTTGGAGACTTGAAATGGGGTCATGTGCCTGAGACAGAAATGCTCAGTGACAGTCTGGGTGAGCACGGAGTATAGTGAGAGACCAGGGAGACAGGAGTGATTGAATGCTTTCCCCTGAGGGTACACTGAGAAGGGCCCCAAACTCTCCGATCGGGGGCTCGAGATTGGTAGGTCACCATTTTCATTCTTCTCTACAATGGCGCAGAAAGCCTTCACGGAAAAAAAGCCACATAGAACAATCCAGAGCCACTTACTTAGCCTGGCCCCCTGGCAAGAGCAGTGCAATACCAATCCAGGCAAAGACACCTGAGATTCAGTGCAACAGGTCCTGACCTCCAAACATCAGCAAGAACATCCAGCTAAGACAAGGTTTACCCATCATAGACTCCAGCTAACCTCCAGTGCTCTGGGAAAATAGTATATAGAATTCATGTTTTTTCCCCCATGGTTCTTTAGTCTATTTTTTTTTCTTTTCTCTTTCAACCAATTTCTTGTTTTATCAACTCTTTAAATTTTTAAATTTTCATTTTTATACTTACATTCTATCCTTTCATTGAACTTAATTTCATTTTTGTATGCATGAGCTTTTCTTTCCTTACAATTTTGGGATGCAGTTTCTTCTAACAAACAGACCAAAATACACCCAGAATCTAGTATATGTCTTTGTTCTCTTCACCTATCTGATCATTTTCTTTTTCCTTCTTCATCTTCTTTTTTGGTTGTTGTTATTTTTTAGTTTTCATCTTTATAGTTACATTCTATCTTTTCTATGTATTTAATTTTATTTTTGTATTATATGTTCTTCTTTTTTTGCAACTTTAAGATGTAGTTTCTTCTAACAAACCAACCAAAATACACTCAGGATATAGCGTATTTCTCTGTTCTGTATACCTGTCTGTTTTATTCCTTCCTTTTTTTCTTGTCTTTTAAATTTCTTGTTTTTTAGGATTTTAAGTATTTGTCAGAGAGAGAGAGCACAAGCAGAGAGAGCAGCAGGCAGATGGAGAAGCAGGCTCCCCACTCAGCAAGAGGCCTGATGTAGGACTGGATCCCAGAACCCTGGGATTATGACCTGAGCTGAAGGCAGATGCCTAACTGACTGAGCTACCCAGGCATCTCTTCTAATTTTCATTTTTATGGTTACATTCTATCCCTTCATTGTATATAACTCTATTTTTGTACACATCTAAGCTTTTCTTTCTTTATAATTTTGGGATCTAGTTTTCTAACACACCAAAATACAAACAGGATCCAGTTTATTGCTCTGTTCTGTTCACCCATAGGATGATATTCTCCCCCTCTCTCTCTTATTTATTTATTTCTTTCCATTTCAGGTCTCTTCTGATTTGTTTAGTGTCTATTTCTCTGGGGTATTTGTTGCCATGTTAGTATTTTGTTCTCTCATTCATCTACTCTTCTCTGTTCAGAATAACAAGACTGAAAAGCTCACCTCAAAAAAGAGAACAAGAGGCAGTACTAACTGCCAGGAACCTAATAAGTAGGGAGATAAGTAAGATATCAGAACTAGAGCTCAGAATAATGATTATGAAGATACAAGATGGGCTTTAAAAAAGCAGAGAAGGGGCGCCTGGGTAGCTCAGTGGGTTAAAGCCTCTGCCTTCAGCTCAGGTCATGATCCCAGGGTCCTGGAATCAAGCCCCACATCAGGTTCTCTGCTCGTCAGGGAGCCTGCTTCTTCCTCTCTCTCTGCCTGCCTCTCTGCCTACTTGTGATCTCTGTATGTCAAATAAATAAATAAATAAAATCTTTACCAAAAAAAAGGCAGAGAAGGTGGTATTTCAATGTGGTTTTAATTTAAATCTCCCTGATGGCTAGTGATGATGATGATGATGATGACACATTTATTCATGTGTCTGATAGCCATTTGTATGTCTTCATTGAAGAAGTGTCTGTTCATGTCTTCTGCCCATTTTTTGACATGATTATCTGTTTTGTGTGTGTTGAGTTTGAGTTCTTTTTTTTCAATATTTTTTTTCTTTTCAGAGTAACAGAATTCATAGTTTTACAGCACACCCAGTGCTCCATGCAATGCGTGCCCTCCATAATACCCACCACCAGGCTCCCCCAACCTCCCGCCCCCCACCCCTTCAAAACCCTCAGGTTATTTTTCAGAGTCCATAGTCTCTCATGGTTCATCTCCCCCCCAATTTCCCTCAACACCCTTCTCCTCCTCTTTATAGATCTTAGATATCAGCCCTTTGTCTGTGTCACTGGTGAGTATATTCTCCTGTTCTGTGGGTTGCCTCTTTGTTCTGCTGACTGTTTCCTTTGCTGTGCAGAAGCTTTTGATCTTGAAGAAGTCCCAAAAGTTCATTCCATTTTTGTTTCCTTTGCCTTTGGAGACATGTCTTGAAAGAAGTTGCTGTGGCCATATTGCATGGAGCACTGGGTATGGTGCATAAACAGTGAATTTTGGAACACTGAAAAAAAATTCTTTAAAAATAAAAAAAAGAAGAAAAGACACTAGAGAATCCCTTTCTGGAGAAATAAAATAACTAAAATGTAATCAAGTCAAAATCAAAATGGCTATTAATGAGATGTAATAAAAAAAATGGAGGCTCTAACAGGATAAATGAGGCAGAAGAGAGAATTAGAGCTACAGAAGACAAAATGGTGAAGAATAAAGAAGCTGAAAAAAAGAGATAAACAACTACTGGAACACAAGGGGAGAATATGAGAGGTAAGTTATACCATAAAGCAAAACCATATTAGAATAATTGGAATCCCAGAAGAGGAGGAAAGAAAAAGAGAGAGAGAGGGGAAGAAGGTACACTGGAGCAAATTATACCAGAGAGCTTTCCTAATCTGGGGAAGGAAAAGGGCATTCAAGTCCAGGAGTCACAGAGACTCCCCCTCAAAATCAATAAAAATATGTCAACATCCTGGCATATAATAGTGAGAGTTGCAAATCTCAGAGACAAAGAGAAAATCCTTAAAGCAGCTTGAGACAAGAGATCCATAACCTACAAGGGAAAAATATTAGATTGGCAGTAGATCTATCCACAGAGACCTGGCAGGCCAGAAAGCATTAGCATGATATACTCACGGTGCTTTATGAGAAAACTACTTTACCCAGTAAGGATGTCATTCAAAATAGAAAGAGATAAAAAGATTCCAGGACAAACAGAAAATAAAATTTGTGATCATTAAACCAGTCCTGCAAGAAATATTAAAAAGGATCCTTTAAGCAAAGAGAGAGCCCAAAAGTATCACAGGCCAAAAAGGATCAGGGACAATATAAAGAGGGTCTTTACAGGCAATAAAATGGCACTAAATTCACATCTTTCAATAGTTACTCTGAATGTAAATGGACAAAATGCCTCAATCAAAAGACAAAGGGTATCCGATTGGGTAAAAAAGCAAGAATCATCAATATGCTGTCTGCAGGGGACTCATTTTAGATACAAAGACACCTCCAGATTTAAAGTGAGGGGGTAAAAAATTATTTATCATGCTAATGGACATCAAAAGAAAGCTGGGGTGGCAATCCTTATATCAGACAAATTAGATTTTAAACCAAAGGCTATAATAAGAGATGAGGAAGGACACTGTATCATAATCAAAGGGTCTGTCCAACAAGAAGATCTAACAATTGTAAATATTTATGACCCTAAAATGGGAGCAGCCAAGTATATAAACCAAATAATAACAAAATTAAAGAAACACATTGATAATAATACAATAATAGTAGGAGACTTTATCACCCCAATCACAGCACTGGACAGATCATCTGAGCAGAAAGTCAACAAGAAACAAGGGCTTTGAGTGCCACACTGGACCAGATGGACTTCATAGATATATTCAGAGCATTCCATCCTAAAGCAATAGAATACACATTCATCTCTAGTGCACATGGAACATTCTTCAGAATAGATCATGTACTGGGTCACAAATCCGTTCTCAACTGGTACCAAAAGACTGGGGTCATTCCCTGCATATTTTTGGACAACACAAGAGGAAATTTAGAAAGAAGTCAAACACATGGAGGCAAAGGAGCATCCAACTAAAGAATGAATGACTCAACCAGGAAATTAGACAAGAATTTTTAAAAATCATGAAAATGGAAACAGGGCAGTTCAGAACATTTGTGATGCAGCAAAGCAGGTATTAGGATGGAAGTATATAGCAATACAGGCCTCTCTCAAGAAACAAGAAATGTCTCAAATACACAACCTAACCTTACATCTAATGGAACTGGAGAAAAAACATCAAATAAAGCCTAAACCCAGCAGGAGAAAGGAATCAATAAAGATTAGAGAAAATAATCAACAAAACAGAAACCAAAAGAACAGTAGAACAAATTAAAAAAAAAAAACAACCAAGGACCTGGTTCTTTGAAAGAATTGGTAAGACTAATACACCCCTGGCCAGACTTATCAAAAACAAAAGAGAAAGCACCCAAATAAATAAAATAATGAATGAAAGAGGAGAGATCACAACCAACACAGAAGAAATACAATATTAGGAACATATTAGGAGCAACTATATGCCAACAAATTGGGCAATTTAAGAAGAAATTGATGCAATCCTAGAGACCTATAAACTACCAAAACTGAAACGAGAAGAAACAGAAAAACTGAACAGACCCATAACCAGCAAGGAAATTAAAGCAATAATTAAAAATCTCCCAACAATGGCACCTGGGTGGCTTAGTCAGTTAAGCATCTGCCTTTGGCTCAGGTCATGTTCCCAGGGTCCTGAGATCAAGCCCTGCTTCTCCTTCTCCCACCTTCCCCACTTGAGCTCACTTTCTCTCTCTGATAAATAAATAATATCTTTTTTTTTTAAATCTCCCAACAAGCAAGAGTCTAGGGCTAAATGGCTTCCCAGTAAATTCTGCAAACACTTTAAGAATTAATACCAACTCTTCTGAAGCTGTTTCAAAAAAAAATAGAAATGGAAGGAAAACTTCCAAACTCTTTCTATGAGACCAGCATTACCTTGATTCCAAAACCAAAGACTGCACCAAAAAGGGGAATTACAGACCAATATCCATGATGAACATGGATCCAAAATCCTCAACAAGATATTAGCTAATAGGATCCAACAGTACATTAAAAGGATTATTCAGCACAACCAACTGGGATTTATTCCTGGGCTGCCAGGGTGGTTCAATATCTTCAAATGTGATACACTACAATGTGATACACTGCATTGATAAAAGAAAGGAAAACAACCATATGATCCTCTGAATAGATGCAGAAAAAAACATTTAACAAAATACAACACCCTTTCTTGATCAAAACTCTCTGCAGTGTAGGAAGAGAAGGAACACACCTCAATATCATAAAAGCCATATATAAAAAACCCAGAGTGAATATCATTGTCAATAGAGAAAAACTGAGAGCTCTTCCCCCTAAGGTGAGGAACATAGCAGGGATGTCTACTATCACCACTGTTTTCAGAATACTACTAAAAGTGCTAGCCTTAGCAGTCGGGCAAGAAAAATAAATAAAAGGCATCCAAATCAGCAAAGAAGTCAAACTTGCACTCTTCATAGATGACATGATACTCTATGTGGAAAACCCAAAAGACTCCACCCCAAAATTACTAGAACTCATACAGAAATTCATCAAAGTGGCAGGATATAAAATTAATGCACATAAATCAGTTGCATTCTTATAGAGTAAAATTGAGACAGAAAAAAAGAGAAATTAAGGACTCTATCCCATTTACAATTGCATCCAAACCCATAAAATATCTAGGAATAAACCTAACCAAAGAGGCACAGAATCTGTACTCAGAAAACTAAATAACAATCATGAAAGAAATTGAGGAAGCAGTAATTAAAAATCCGAAATCAGCTGCATTTCTCTATAGTAACAATGAGACAGAAAATGGAAAAAATGTTCCATGCTCACAGATTGGAAGAATAAATATTGTTAAAATGTCTATGCCACCTAGAGGAATCTACACATTCAATGCAATCCCTACCAAAATACTATCAACTTTTTTTCACAAAGCTGGAACATTTGTTGATTATCCTAAAATTTTCATCCTAGAATTTGTACAGAACCAGAAAAGTCCCCGAATAGCCAAAGAAATATTGAAAAAGAAAACCAAAGCTAGTGACATTACAATTTCAGACTTCAAGCTCTATTACAAAGCTGTAATCATCAAGACAATATGGTACTGACACAAAAACAGACACATAGATCAATGGAACAGAATAGAGAGCCCAGAAATAGACCCTCAGCTCTATAGTCAATCTTTGACAAAGCAGGAAAGAATATCCAATGGAGGACGCCTGGATGGCTTAGTTGGTTAAGCAACTGCTTTCAGCTCAGGTCATGATCCTGGAGTCCTGGGATTGAGTGCCACACCAGGCTCCCTGTTCAGTGGGGAGTCTGCTTCTCCCTCTGACCCTCCCCCTTCTCATACTCTCTCTCTCAAGCAAATAAATAAAATCTTTTAAAAAAAAGAATATCCAATGGGTAAAAACGACAGTATCTTCAATAAATGGTGCTGGGAAAATTGGACAGCCACATGCACAAGAATGAAACTGGACCATTCCCTTTCACCATACACAAAAATAGATTCAAAATGGATAAAAGACCTTAATGTGAGAGAGGAATCCATCAGAATTCTGGAGGAGAACACAAACAGCAACCTCTCTGACCTCAGCCACAGCAACTTCTTCCTACACACATCTCCAAAGGCAAGGGAAACAAAGGAAAAATAACCTATTGGGATTTTATCAAATTAAAAAACTTTTGCACAGCAAAGGAAACAACAAAACCAAAAGACAATGGACAGAATGGGAGAAGATATTTGCAAATGTATCAGATAAAGGGTTAGTATCCAAAATCTATAAAGAACTTATCAAACTCAACACCCAAAGAAATAATCCTATCAAGAAATGGGCAGAAGACATGAACAGACATTCCTCCAAAGACACACAAACGGCAAACAGACACATGAAAAAGTGCTCAACATCATTCGGCATCAGGGAAATATAAATCAAAACCACAATGAGAAACC
Source organism: Mellivora capensis (assembly GCA_004024625.1). Lineage (NCBI taxonomy): Eukaryota > Metazoa > Chordata > Mammalia > Carnivora > Mustelidae > Mellivora > Mellivora capensis. Next base: position 2,774 of record PISX010013990.1, on the reverse strand, counting down.
ACCTCATACCAATCAGAATGGCTAAAATTAACAAGTCAGGAAACGACACATGTTGACAAAGATGCAGAGAAAGGGGAACCCTCTTACATTGCTGGTGGTAATGCAAATTGGTCAGTATGAAGGTTCCTCAAAAAGTTGAAAATAGAGCTACCCTATGACCCAGCAATTGCACTACTGGGTATTTACCCCAAAGATACAAATGCAGTGATCCATAGGGGCACCTTCACCCCAGTGTTCATGCATCAATGTCCACAACAGCAAAACTATGCAAAAAGCCCAGATGTCTATCAGCAGATGAATGGATAAAGAAGATGTAGTATGGATGTATACACACACACACACACACACACACACACACAATAGGGAATATTACTCAGCCATCAAAAAAATGAAATCTTGCCACTTGCAAGGAGATGGATAAAACTTGGGGTATTATGCTAAGCAAAATAAGTCAATCAGAAAAAGACAATTATCATATGATCTTGCTTATATGTGGAATCTAACAAAAAAACAAAGGAGCACAGGGGAAGAGAGGAAAAAATAAAATCAGATGAAATCAGAGAGGGAGAAAAAACCATGAGACTTTCAACATAGGAAACAAACTGAGGGTTGCTGGAGAGGAAGGGGTAGAGGGATGGGTTAACTGGGTGATGGACATTAAGGAGGGCAAGTGATACAATGAGCACTGGGTATTATATAAGACTGATGAATCAATGACCTCTACCTCTGAAACTAATACTTTATATGTTAACTGAATTTAACTAAAAATTTAAAAAATAGGGGGACAGGTGGGGAAGGGTCCAGGAAATGTGGTTTCTTTTATATATTTTTTTTCTCTTGTCATCTACTTGTATCAGTCTTTTTCTTTGTTTTTGTTTGCATACTTCATAAATCTTACCCTGGGGCCATTTGGGATGGACCTTATCTTTTATCTATCTTTTTTTTCCTGTCTCTCTCTCTCTCTTTTTTTCTTTCTTTTTTATTTCTTTTGGGTGGGGACTCTTGATTGCTCAGAAGCATTCCAGGGTGCACCTTGCCTGCACCACGGTGGATACATTCAGCCATCTCTCACCAAAATGACTAGGAGGAGGAATGCCCAACAGAAGAAAAATTCAGAGGCTGGGCCTTCTGCAACAGAGCTAATGGCTATGGACATAGACAATATGTTGGAAAGGGAATTCAGGCTAACAATTATCCAGGCAATAGCTAGGTTGGAGAAAGCAAATGGAATTGATTAGGGCAGAAGTGAAAGCCACCAGAAATGATGTTCACAATGTTCTCAAAGAGTTCCAATCTAATCTAAATTCTCTAAAAGCTAGGGTAACTGAGACAGAAGACAGAATTAGTGATCTGGGGGACAAAAAGAGAGAAAGGATCAGGAGGAAGCCTCGAACAAACAGCTTAGAAGCCACGAAAACAGAATTAGGGAAATAAATGACGCCATGAAACGTTCCAACGTCAGAATTATTGGAATCCCTGAGGGGGAGGAGAAAGAAAGAAGACTAGAAGATATAGTTGAACAAATTCTCCATGAAAATTTTCCCAATCTCGCGAATGGAACCAGCGTCCATGTACTAGAGGCAGAATGGTCTCCCCCCACAAGACTATAGAATCTCAGAAAGACCTCAAGACACCTGATAGTGAGAATGATGAATCTCATCATTCTCACTATCAGGTGTCTGAATGATGAATTGTAGACAGGACCTCTTGAAAGCAGCTAGGACAAAGAAGTTCCTTATGTACAAGGAAAGCCCATCAGAATAACATTAGACCTGTCCACAGAAACCTGGCAAACCAGAAAGGGCTGGCAAGATGTATTCAGGGCACTAAATGAGAAGAACATGCAGCCAAGAATACTTTATCCAGCAAGACTGACATTCAAAATGGATGGAGAGATAAAGAGTTTCCAAGACCGGCAAGGCTTAAAACAGTATGCGACCACCAAGCCAACACTGCAGGAAATATTAAGGCGGGTTCTATAAAAGAAGAAAATCCTAAGAATATCATTGAACAGAAATATAGAGACAATCTACAGAAAGAAAGACTTCAAAGGTAATATGTCAATAAAAACGTATCTATCAATAATCACTCTCAATGTGAATGGCCTAAATGTGCCCATAAAAAGTCACAGGGATGCAGATTGGATAAAACGACGGGACCCATCCATATGTTGTCTATAAGAGACCCATTCTGAACCTAAGGATATACCCAGACTGAAAGTGAAGGGATGGAGAAGCATCTTTCATGCCAATGGGCCTCAAAAGAAGGCCAGGGTAGCCATTCTCATATCAGATAAATTAGATTTTAAACTAAAGACTATAGTCAGAGATACAGAAGGACACTACATAATTCTTAAAGGGACTATCCACCAAGAAAATCTAACAATTGTAAATATTTATGCCCCCAATATGGGAGCAGCCAATTACATAAGAAAACTATTAATCAAGATAAAGAGTCATATCGATATGAATACATTTATAGTAGGAGATCTCAACACACCTCTCTCAGTAATAGAACATCCGAGCATAAAATCAATAAAGAAACAAGAGCATTGAATGAAACATTGGACCAGATGAACCTCATAGATATATACAGAACATTCCACCCTAAAACAACAGAATACTCATTCTTCTCAAGTGCACATGGAACCTTCTCCAGAATAGACCACATCCTGGGTCACAAATCAGGACTCAACCAATACCAAAAGACTGAGATTATTCCCTGCATATTCTCAGATCACAATGCTTTGAAACTGGAGCTCAACCACAAGGAAA
>PISX010013989.1:0-54498 GCA_004024625.1 Mellivora capensis | reverse complement strand
AAAAAAAAAAAAAAAGGGAAGCCTGGGTGGCTTAGTTAGTTGGACGACTGCCTTCGGCTCGGGTCATGAACCCGGAGTTCCGGGATCGAGTCCCGCATCGGGCTCCCAGCTCCACCGGGAGTCTGCTTCTCCCTCTGACCTTCTCCTCGCTCATGCTCTCTCTCACTGTCTCTCTCTCAAATAAATAAATAAAATCTTTAAAAAAAAAAAAAAAAAAGATCTAGCATCTCTTCCCGCTGTATCTCAAGCACATAGTCAGGGCTCACTAAATATTTGTAGAATGAATTAATGATTCCATCTGGGGCATGCTCCAGCATAAACCACATCACAAGGAAAATTACCTGGACTTGATTCATGACATAAGCACATTTGCAATTTTCTGATTAAAGGTTTTTTTTTAATGACCTCATAATTTATTCTCAACTCTGGGTTGGATTTCTATGGGTATGTGTTGGTATAAACTACAAAATAGCTCTTGCTAATCAATTGTTACTTTTTATTTTAAGAAAGCTAATCCATCCGGGGTGCCTGGGTGGCTCAGCGGTTAAAGCCTCTGCCTTTGGCTCAGGTCATGGTCTCGGGGTCCTGGGATCGAGCCCCACATCGGGCTCTCTGCTCAGCAGGGAGTCTGCTTCCCCTTCTCTCTACCTGCCTCTCTGCCTACTTGTGATCTCTGTCAAATAAATGAATGAAATCTTTAAAGAAAAAAAAAAGACAAATGCAGCAACCAACACTTATAAAAAAAAAAGAAAGAAAGCTAATCCATCCATTTCGAAGATACTTAACAAAAACATTTCAATCATACATACACAAAAAGAAATCCTTCACAAACTATTGCCTATAGAAGGTGACTTGGGATTGAAAAGTATCATAGTGACTACTGAGATTACAAACATGAACAAGTCGGCCATGCTAAACTGCATACTTCTTACTTCATGCATAAACAGACTTCTAAAATAAAATAATCTAGTTAGTCCATAAGTTAAATCAATCATTAAGAATTGCTCACCATTACTGGTCAAACATTTTTTCATAATACATTTTCAAAACCAGTAATAACAAGGAATAAATGTTGTTTATGATAGACATATGACCATCTATTTCAGCAACACCTACTGAACTAGTTTGTAGTTTCCCTTCACTGACCATAAGGAGAACAAAACTTTATTTATGCTTTATAAGGTAAATACTGTTGGGACGCCTAAATGGCTCAGTAGGTTAAGCCTCTCCCTTAGAGCCTCTCCCTTAGAGCCTCTCCCCTCTCCCATAAGCTCAGATCATGATCCCAGAGTCCTGGGATCAAGTCCCACATGGGGCCTCCCTGCTGCTCCCCCTACTTGTGGTCCCTCTCTCTTGCTTGCCTTCTCTCTCATTCTGACAAATAAATAAATAAAATCCTTAATAAAAATAAAAGATAAATACTGTTGACTAACAGTAATAAGAAACTGAAGAATCTTAAAAACATCACTTTCAATTTAGCTAACTCTCCTGACTATACCAGTAATAGATGTTTAATTAAAGAAACATATCCAGGGCACCTGGGTGGCTCAGTGGGTTAAGGCCGCTGCCTTCGGCTCAGGTCATGATCTCAGGGTCCTGGGCTCGAGTCCCGCATCGAGCTCTCTGCTCAGCAGGGAGCCTGCTTCCCTCTCTCTCTCTGCCTGCCTCTCTGTCTACTGTGACCTCTCTCTGTCAAATAAAGAAATAAAATCTTTAAAAAAAAAAAAAAAAAAGAAAGAAAAAGAAACATATCCAGAATCTGGGAAATACAGGAGATACAAAAATGAAAATGAAAATCACCTATCCATTCACCATGCAGTTCCACCACCGCTAATATGCTGTTCTATTTTCTTTCACTATTTTCCATATATATTGTTTTGTATTTTTTAACTAGAATAATGGTTTTCTGAAGGCATATTTTGAAAACTTTCCTATCTAAATCTGCATGGGAGAAGAAAGAGAACCATAAACAAAAAAGGCATCAATACATTTGAAAGGCACAGTTTTATCTACTAAATAAATGAATGAATGAATGGTCATTAAACTTTTACTTCTCATTATAACCTGATGATCTGTTACCAAGATCAGGTGTTCAAAAAAAAAAAAAAAGAGTAAAATTCATTCTTATTTTATGCTATAAATTTGTCATAAAAGTCCATTATTACTTCTTCTTCTAGATTTATATATGAAGAGACACCCTGTGCCTGGGATTTGAGTTTTAAATTATAAGTCTATCGTATTCTGTCTATATTTGTGAGTTATCTATATTCCACCTGTACAAGAACAGTTCCAAGGGAAAATGTGATTATGAAACGTGCTACCTAAGCAAAAAAAACACAAAAAAACAAAAACGGTATCTATTAAGCCAAGCAGTTGTCTGTGAATTCTAGTCAATCAGAAGGAAGCATCGGGGGCATTTAGGAGGAATGGTTGTTTACCTGACTGAGCTTTCTCCACGAGAGAGGGTCTAAAAGCTGCAATGTTATTTATGGAACGACTTCTAAGTTTAAGAAACAGTTGATTTTTTAGCTTAAAATAGCCTTTATGTTCACCACGTCAGAAGCTGTCTTCGAACTCGAGCAGATTTCAAGTTCCATAACGTGACACTACTAACCCTTAGACTTTCGAAAACAACTGAGTATTCAAGATTACACTGTCTTCTTCCTCCTCAGTGAACACGCATGCAAATATTCAATGGATTTTTAGATATTTTTATCACAATAACATATGCCTTAGCCAAAACAAAGCTAAGTTTATACAGCTAGTTAAAGCAGGAAATACTGGCTGTTAGCTTGAAGGGTTCTATTTGGAAGACTAAAGATAACCTACAAATTATTCTAAAATAACACTTGACTATAACCATTCCTTCTGTCACCTACTTGACTCTTCACTGATCATCCAGTCCTAGGAGGGGAAAGATGTTTAAAGCTATAAAAAGAGTAGCATAATTCAATGAGAAAAAGAAGAAAAGATGATAATAAATCAAATCTACAAGTATTTAAATATCAAAAATGTTAAACAGAGTAAAAGATCAGGAAGGCAAATTCAAGGGACTGTAATTGGGAACAATAAAAAGTACTCATTTACAGTTTTATTCATCCGAGGAATGAAGCCAGAATTATAAACTGTGTGACACGCCACCACCCTACCTAATGTCCATCACTGAACATGGAAAGAAAGAACAGAAAAGTTCACTGAATTGGCCAAAATCAAGCAGAAAGTAAGAAATAAGGGACCCAATCTTGTGTCACTCTGGCTAAGAGACGATTATGATACTTTGTGGTCACTGTATCAGTGATGCCACTGATGGCTTCCTGAGACCTTAACTAGTAGGTGTTGATTCTTGGTAGATCCTACAAAGAAACCTCAAACCAAAGGCAGCAATCACTTACACACACACACACACACACACACACAAATACACATATCACACGTGTGATTTGCTAACTTCTCAATCATCTGGAGGATAGACAATGAAGGAGTTAAACACCTTTCCACTATTCTATCCCGCCCATCCTGGAAGTTCTGCTATGCTCATTCCCACTGTATGGTATCTAACCATTTGGTCAAGGTGAAGAAATATGAAGTGTCAGATACAGCAATGACCGGGGAAGTAAGTCTCAGGCTAAAGAAAATTTAAAAGGGGTGACGGAACAATTACACTACATTTGAAATTGTACAGCAGATCCCCAAACTCCCTCCCTTCCTTTTTTTATTTTTAAGATTCTATTTATTTATTCAGAGAGAGAGAGAGAGAACACAAGCAGGGGGAGCAGCAGGCAGAGGGAGAAGCAGGCTCACCACTGAGCAAGGAGCCCAACGTAGGACTTGATCGCAGGACTCTGGAATCATGATCTGAGTCAAAGGCAGACACTTAACCCACTGAGCCACCCAGGCATCCCTACTGCTCCCTTCTTTTTAAAAAGTAAAAACGACAGGAGCACCTGGGTGGCTCAGTGGGTTAAGCCTCTGCCTTCGGCTCAGGTCATGATCTCAGGGTCCTGGGATGGAGCCCCACATCAGGCTTTCTGCTCAGCGGGGAGCCTGCTTCCCCCTCTTTCTCTGCCTGCCTCTCTGCCTACTTGTGATCTCTCTCTCTCTCTCTCTCTCTATGTCAAATAAATAAATAAATAAATATGACAACCCTGTTTTAGTATATGTGCTGCTGAAGCGAGCACAATATGACAACCCTGAAACATACCATTAGCAAAAATATGCTAAATATTCAAATATAAATAAAAAAATATGCAGCAGCATCATTCTATAGGATTTAAAGCAATTTTCCTTAAATCAATATAAACGTTTCCTAAATAGATCTTTAGATGAAAAGTTAACTGAGAAAATACATATTAGGCCCCTCTGGCACCTACAAAAGCTGGGAGAACAATACTTCAGTCAGCATTAATTTGGGATTCAGAAACATCAAGTAAGTATTGGTTAAAGGATAACTGGAGAAAAAAGAGGAAATGCAAATCTTTGCAACTGGGGCATTCTAATTTCTCACAGACTGAAAAATCAAACTTAGAGGCTGGGTCACAGAGTCTAAGAAAATCCTCCCACATTTCCCGTAGGAAGTACCTCTAAGAGGAACCTGCTAAACTCTCATGGAGTGAAACTGATTTTTTTTTTTTTTGGAGCAGAAAAACTCATTACCTTATTGCAAAACTTCCCCAAAGCTAAATGATAACAATGCATATCCTCCAAAACTCCCTCACACACTAAGTGTTAAAAGCAAATGTTCATTTGCAAACAAATATCTTTACCAAGAATTACCTTGAAATGGCGGGTAAACTAAGTTCTCATTAACTACTCCCTTAGGCTGAATTTTAAAAAACCATCAAGCTATCCAAAGTATCAAATAGATAGAAAGCTAAAACAAAAATCAGAAACTTTAAGATGAGTTTCTAGCTCCATCAGTTAGAGAAAAAGAATATCCAGTCAAAGCACCAGGCTTCCCCAAGGGCAGGACGGGCAGAGAACCTTCCTTACCTCAGAACCAAGCTGCACAGAGGTCTTGTCCTATTAACCTCAAGGAGACTCAGTTTGTTAACCTGAAAATAATACTACACACATTCTAAGGAGACCCAGCTTTCAAAACGCCAGCAAGAAATATTGAATACAAATAAATACTTTTAGAAACATATGCCACATTAAAGGTAGGAGCTTACTTTTCTCAAGGCTTAAGGATTATGATGTGTAACCAAAGCAACCACACTTTGCTGGGAATCTGGAGACAGGGTTACAGTTCCAGCTTGAGGCATGAATGTCCCCCATTTCTTAGGCAAGTCATTTCACTTATCATCCCCTCAGTTCCTTGATCTCTAAAAGGAGCAGGAGAAACTCCACAACTGCTAGAGTTGTAGCTTCCTGATTTTTCACCTCTAGCCCCATATGGGTCTAGGTACACAAACACATCCCTTTTGCTGAACAAGACACTACAAAAACATGGCCTTTTATTTACCCAGGCTTTATACTCTATTCCTAATCCTTTCCATTATTTTGTCCACAAGGGTAACTATTGCCCACAGTCACCAAGGTAGTGATGATTAGAAGAGCAAACACATAAATGTGTATTAGGTGCCGGGTACTGGGCTAGGCACTTTGCATATAATAACTCCCTTCTTCTTCAACACAGTCCTATGAGACAGAAGTAGTATTCCCATTTTTAGACAGGAGGAACCTGAGATACAGAGCAATTCTGTAATTTGCCCAGGGTCATAAGATTCACAGGTGGATTTGCCAGGATTCGACCCTAAACATTTTGGCCCTGGAGCATTTCCTGCTTAACTCCCACCCAGAGAGTCTATGGTTCCAAAAGGTGAAGTGCAGCGGAGTTCATCTGCAAAATGTTGTTGGGGGCGCCAAAACTGACCTCACACTGTGAATTGTGTCAGGAACAAACGGTAGCTCGTGAATTACAAACCCAACACAGGCAGTTGCCGCTGATACATTTTTCTTCCACGCTGCAGTTTCACAATTAACACTGACCCTAAAGGCATTAAATTATTCCTCCCTCCCTTCTCTCTCCTCTTAGGGGAGATGTCCAATTAACACACGCTGTTCTAAGTTAGGTGACTTCCTCCCGTAGGCACCACTCCGTTATAGTATGGCTCGCAGTCACGGTCCAAGAACACTGCATGTTCAGTCCTGTGCCCTAAAACCTACCAGCAGACAACAGTGACCAGCCAGGAGTGGAAACACCAGTTCCGCGGCCTGAAATCTTGAAGACGGGGCAGTCTGAAGTACTGAGGCCATAAGGTAACCCAAAAATATGCGTGCGCATCGAAATACACCGCCTTGTGCATTTAAACTGCTAACTTGTATTCACAATCAGGACAGAGAGAAAAATGCTAGTCATCAAGGAAGTCCTATTCAACCAACTAGCACATGGTATGTTTATATACAATTCTCCCCCACTCATAAATCAACTCGAATCTCAAGAGCCGTGCACTTGGCCGAGTTCCAGGCGAGGTTCAGGATTTCAGTGAGGCAAGACCCGGGAAGGAGAAAAGCACGTCTGAGTTCTAGAACCCAAGAGGCTCTCAGAGATCCCTGGGGGTCGCCGCGCTGCACTCGCCCCTCCGCTACCCCTGAGGCGGGGGGGGGGGGGGGGGGGGGGGGGCAAGTCCCCGATGCGCAAAGTCGAGAGGAAATTATTTCAGAGGCGACGGGACGGTGACTAACCAACCCCCGCAGGGGCAAAGCCACACCGGGTCGCGACCACATCGTTCGGGTTTCACGTCCGAGGCCACAGACTTTTACCCACGGCCCGGAGAGGCAGGGGCTTGAGAGTGGGCGCTAGCAAACCGGGGGAGAGGTGCAGTTTTGCTTTACCTTTAAGAGAAAACAAACATTTTAACGAAAACAACCCACGGAGAAGCTAGCGAAGACTTCTCCGCAGGGCCTGTCTCTGGGCTTTTGAATCACTTCCTCCTTTTCTGATGAGTCTCTGAGTTTGAGATTACGAAGTTGCTGAGAAAGTGTTGCCGCTCGGGGCAGCTTCCTGCGAGCGAGACGAGCGCCCGGCGCTGTCCGCGGGCGCAGACACAGCCGCGCGGCCCGGCCACCCGGGGCGGGAAGCTGGGGGACGCGGCGGCGCGAGCCGGGGCGGGGACGATTCAGCAGACGGAGCGCGGGCGCTGCCCAGCCCTCGCCCCCCGGCTTACCCCAGGGTGCTGATGAAGCCGTTGACCGAGCCCTCCGCGTACAGGGACACGATGTCCCCTATGTAGAGGAAGCTGGACATTTTATCAGACATGCTGCTTCATGCTCCAAAGTAGACGTCCCTCCTCTTCCCTGCGCCCTCGCCGCCCTCTCTGGGGAGCCGCCACGCCGGGGGCGGCACGGAGCGCACGGCTGCAGCGCCGACCGCGGCGGCGAAGGGCACGGCCTGAGTGACCGAGTGTCGTGGCTCAGCCGGGCCCCCGCGCCAGGGGAGCGGGCCAGGAGCGCAGCGGCGGCCGCGGACACCCCGCGACGTGCGCAGCCCGGGCGCCGCGAGAGCTGCAGCCGCCGCTTCCCCGGCAGGTTTCCTGTTCCTTTCAGAAGTTTTCTCTCCAACACCTTTGCTCCTCCTCCCGCCTCCTCCGCTCCCCACTCCGTGTCCCCTCCCCGCTCTGCGCCCCACCGCGGCCGTTCCCGCCGCCCGGCCGGTGCTGGTGGTTGCAGAGCCCCTGGGTCCCCTCGGGGGAATTTTTGGACCAGGTGGCGTAGCCCATTGGGCTGAGGGGAGGAGAGGAGCTGGGGGAGAGGGGGTGGGAGGCCAATCAGCGAGCGGCGGCCGGGGGAGGAGCTGGACTCGGGCGGGGCGACTGTGCCTAGGCCGGGCCACCCGGGAAGCCGCGCGCTGTGGTGTACCGCGGGCGCTGGAGCGGCAGCGGGGGCCCCGAACAGGGGAGAGGGCGCATGATAGCCGCCCTGGGGCGTCCGGGCCTGGCGTGCGACAGTCCCCGCCGGGGAAAGCGAGGGATGGCGGGGCCAAGACGTTTTCCCCGAGTTTTTAAAGGGGCAGGGAGGGTAACCGTTGGCCTTGGGCCGGGCACGGAGGACGCGAGCGGTGGAGTGAGCCAGCTACACGCCTGGAGATGAAAAGGTGGAGCCGGGACCATGGGTGGCGGTGGGTAATTTGCTGACGAAGGCAGAGGAAGGTGTTGAAGTAAGGAGGGGCGGGGGATGGAAATAAAGAATAAATACATAATAAAGAAAATAAGGAAGAGGGAGGAGGGAGGAAAGGAGAAAGAAGGGGAGGGAGGGGGGGAAGATGGATGGATCTGTAGTTCCTTGGAGTAGGTAGGTTTTGTCTCAAGTATGTGGCATTAGTGAAACTTGACCTGTCAGCAGGTGTCCAGGTGGACGCGAACTTACACGGAGGTAAACCTCGCGTGGCGGAGCCGGCAATTCTTGTAGCCAGCCGGTAGCAGGGAACCTTCTCTAGTCTCCAAGGGCAGGCCTCCTGTTGCTTCCTTAACTCCAAGCCAGTTTTAACCTTCCACCTCGTGAGCCCACGGTCAGCATCTCACTGAAAATCTTCATATGTTTAAAGATGCTGACTGTTAAAACTCCAGCAGTCACAAATGATAGTAGTGGCTGGACACGTTTCCACACCTTTGTTGCTTTAATACCCCTCATCTTACCGTTTTAGAAGCCTTTTGTCCTACCTTTCTGGAAGACTTGGAGAAGGCAAACCCTTTTCAACATGGGTTATGACACTAGCAAACTGATCAAAGAATTGCAACCTGGGTAATCGCCACAGAGCAAGGTTTACAGAAAGGGGGGGAGGGTGTTGTGCCTGCAGAGGAGTGTATGTCAAATTGTGCCCCTGACCAAAACTTAAATTATAGCGCAGAGATGTCTTAGGTGTCTTACAGTTCGTAGATGGTTTGGGTTGAGACTTATAATCACATAATGGAATATGAAAGAAAAATAGGCTTCATATTCAAATGTGTGTGCTTAGAAAGCCTGCAGGAAAGAAGAGAATAGAGTGTTAGACCCAGAATCCAGGAAATGCCCCCGCAAAGCCTGTAAGTGCTGAGATAAACTGGACCCAGTCATTGTCCTACCATGCAGCTGACAGATCTCTTTAGTTCCTGTTCTCATTTGGAAAAGGGTACTAAGCAACTTGGAAATGCCTGTTGCATGATAGAAACCCTCCTGTGTCTACACAAATGGTACTAATGTTTGGGGCCTTGGGGACACTGAACATGAACTATTTAAAAGTTTCAGATGGAACAAAATGATGACCCTGGAAATAGAGGTCTCTGTTTATCTGGGGGATTTGGTATTCCATTCTATTGTTGCCCTTACTGCATGGTCCTGTGCCATACATGTAATGGGTACTCAACAATTATTGCTCAAAGTCATAAATGTTTTTCCTTGGACACTGGAACCCTCAAACACTGCTAGAGGAAATGTAAAATGGCATGGCGCTTTGGAAAACAGTTTAGGACTTCCTCAGAAAGTTGAACATAAAGTTACCATTTGAACATAAAGTTGAACATAAAGTTACTCAGCAATTCCATCTCTAGGTATATATCCAAGAGAAATGAAAACATATATATATACATATATGTACACAAAACTTGTACACAAATGTTCACAGTAGCTTTATTCATAAAAGCCCAAAGTGGAAATTTCCCAAATGTCCATCAATTAATGAATTGATAAACACAGGGGAACACTATTTGACCATGAAAAGGAATGAAGTACTGATTCATGCTACAACATGGATGAACCTTAAAAAGATTCTGCTAAGTGAAAGATCATATATGATTCAATTTATAGGAAATGTCCAGAATAAGCATATCTATGGCCGGTGGTAAAAAGGGCTTGGAGTAGGAAAGTAAAGTAACAGGGTTTCTTTGTGGAGGAGATCAAAGTGTTCTAAAATTAATTGTGATGATTGTATATATCTGTGGCTATGTTAAAACCTATTGGGATGCCTGGGTGGCTCAGTCAGTTAAGTGTCTGCCTTTGGTTCAGGCCATGGTTCCAGAGTCCTGGGATTGAGCCCTATCTCGGGCCCCACCTCAAGCCCTACCTGGGGCTCCCTGCTCAGCAGGAAGTCTGCTTCTCCCTCCCCCTTTACCCTTCTCCCCTGCTCATGCTCTCTCATGCTCTCTCTCTCTCTCTCAAATAAATCTTAAAGAAAAAAAAATCAGTAGGGGAAAAAAACAGTCTCAGGGTCAGGGATGGAGAGGAACAAAAGGTAAGGTTAAAAGAGACTCCCTCAAAAAGTATTCTTCAAACTTACACTTGTGTTTGGCAATTTTTTTTTCTTTAACTTGACCTCTGTGCCCTTGGTCCTAACTGACACCTACTTTGGGCAAGGGTGGCCTCATATCTAGCTGCTCACACCGGGAAAAGGTATTAGAGTACAACTGAAAAGATTCCGTGAAACTCTAGGTAGGGTAAAACATATCCCTTAATTCCTCACTAATCATCTGACTAACTATGCAAGGTCAAAAATGTCCCAGCTTCCAATAGAAATCACCTTTTTTTTTTTTCTTTTTAAATAAGTTCTACCAGGGCACCTGGGTGACTCAGTTAGTTAAGCATCTGCCTTCAGCTCAGTTCATGTCAAAAAAAAAGTAAACTCTACCCCCAATGTGGGGGCTCAAACTCACCACTAGAGACCAAAGGTTGCATGCTCTACTGACCGAGCCAGCCAGATGCCCCTAGCAATCACATTTTCATCAAATGGCTTCACCAACCTCTTTAAGAATCCAGGCACCAAGTCTTGGAGTCACTCTTTATTCCTTTCTCTACATATTTCTTCCTCTTCTGTTATCTCAAATGTGTTTCCTTTTTTACTTTGCCCACTATCCTTGCTCCATTCTGTAGTGTTTTTGGTCATGGTCCCCTACCCTTCCAGTCCCCCTACTCGCCACCCTCATGGCAAGCCAGCACTCTCTCCTTGCAAAGTTGATAGGATCAAAACTTTTCAAACTTAAAGGATGCCCCATTGTCTACAGAAGGAAGTTCAAAGACCCTAACCTGCTGGAGTGAATATTAGATGTTGTGGACATCATTCCATGTAAATGAATCTCCTGTGCTGAGAATACAAGACACTTCACCATGTCCCAACATTCTGGGCAGTCCATGATCTGGTCTCCTTTTCTTTCTCTAACCTTGGTTTCTCCCTCTTCCACTCCTGTTATCCTCACAGAAAATCAGACTTCCCACATACAAGCTGGCACTTTTAGATCCATGTCTTAGAATGTGAGGTCCTCCTCTGCCTGAAATCCCTCCTCCTCCTTCCCTTCTCCCATCTCTGCCTGTTCAAGCTCTACCTCCCCAGTGAGGCTTCTCAGATTCTGCCAAGGCCAAGTTCTCATTCTTCATGAATTCCCATAGCCAGACCACCCTGCCCCTAACATTTGTGGGTCTCCAGGGCAAGAGCAATAGGAGACGCTCATAACAGTCTGAATATTAAAAGCTGCAGATGAAGCTAAGTAACTGTTACAGGTAGTACAGGGAGAATTGGCCTACATTTCCAAGTTCATCTTATCTACATCTCTACATGCAGTCATTCCTCAACCACTTCTTGGGCCCACCCTGCACATACCAGATGTCCAGTCCACACTTGGGAAGATGGGTAAGGGGCCATCTATGTGTAGGATTCTGGGGTCTCAGATACCCAGAACATATTCTAGGAGTGGGAGGAAACTCGGGCTGCTAGTAGGCATGTCTCCTTGGTCCAGAATAGAGCCCTCTACAACTCAAAGCCCAGGGCAAGAGCCCAGTTGCCCAGCCTAAAGGTACATCTCTTTTTAGGTACCATTCAATATTTTCCACCTTGTCTTCTGGTTATTCCCATACATCTTGAGCCTTACCTCTTGAGAATGAGTGTCTAATTCATGTTTTATGCCTTATGGGGCCTAGCAGTCCTCATTTAGGGCTTCAATAAAGAGTTGATAGATTGATGTAATAATAACTAAAGTGGAATTTTTTTTTTTGAGAGATAGAGAAAGCACACACTTGAGATGGGGGGCGTGGGGAGGGGGACGGAGGGTAAGGGAGAGGATCTTAAGCAGACTCCACACTGAGCAAGTAGGCCTACTCAGGGCTTGATCTCATGACCCTCAGGTTATGACCTTAACTGAAATCAAGAGTTAGATGCTGAACTGACTGAGCCACTCAGGCACCCCTGGTATGGAATTTTTTAATGCTTAAATATTTTTATTATCTCTGATGGGAATAACAGAAGACGTCACAAACAATCAGTTCAACCAAATGACATTCAAAAAGTCTCCTGTGCTGAGACTATGAATCACTTCACCAAAAGCCCAGTCATCATTGCCCTAAAAAATCTACAAGAGAGGTAATAAATAGAGCATAGTATAATATTGGAAATGTTTACTCCCAAAATATTGATTATGTCAAAAAATAAGTGTACAATAAAAAGTTCTTCCATCAGAGATATTTTCAAGGTGATTTATATCCACTGTTCACTTGGATTCCTCAGATCAAGACTAGAAGTGAAAGGGTTTGAAATCTGTGATCTGTCTACTGAGTCATGAATAGCTTTCCTCATTCCCCGCCTAGTACTAAATATAATTTTTAATATGTAACCGGCTTATTGAGCAGTCTGCCTCATGAGGTACAAATAAAATATGAGTTTTTAAGTCACTGCCTTGCAACATCAAATCTATATGTTCTGTTCCATAATGATATTTCAAGGATAGCCCTTGGATTTAGTTATTTTTAGTTATTAAACATACACACATACCCCATTCCAGGTCAGTTTAAAACTCGGTCACATCTCTTCCTGACTTCCTTAGATTAATGCGGCAGCCATGAGGAAGGGAGTGTGGGGCTGTCCTTTTCTCCTCTCCATACATCTTCGCATTTGAGCTCCTTCCATGTTGGGTTAGGGAAGTAGAATCAGGATGAAATGGGCTAACATATCACTCTGAACTGGATGTATGATTCCAGTCCTCTTTGCTGTTTGTCTGGCCAGCACTGACTGGTTGCATTCAGGTAGGTATCAAATGTTAGCTCTCTGTCGGGCCCATGAGTGATGTTTTTAGCTGCTCTGAAGGATTTCTGCAGTGCACAGTTCTTTGAAGTGGGAGAGCTGCCCCTGTCATGACTTGTTGCAAACCCTGAAGCTCCATCATTGACAGTATAGCCAACAGGCAGAGTCCTCCCCTCTCCCCTTGGGCAGAGTCTTAGCAGCTGTGGTCTCCTTGTGTCCATAGGAGATTCAGGCAGGGTCTGCTTTACAGTTGTGCAACCTGTGCTGTAATATGTGGTTGAGGGCTTAGAAGGGCCCCATGCTTGATTTGATATTTCCCTGGCACCATCTTGAAATTCTTACTTTTGAACAAAAGGTCCCATGTTTTCTTTTGCACTGGGTCCTGAAAATTATGTAGCCTGCCGTGCATTCTGGCATCCTTACTGCAACATAATGAGCATATAAAATACTCCACTGGCCCGCTCATTCCATCAATCTTTCCATCTTTCTCCAATTTCCTTTCCCTTTCAGATAGATCAATAAGTCTGACATACCAAGAACCAACCTATCTCCAGTTAGGAAGTCATGAGCACTAGCACTCTTCACATCTTCCCCTCCAAAATATCCTCCATGGAGATGAAGAAAAAGCTCTACCTCCCCTCACTACCTCAGCTGAAAATGGAAAACTTCACCAATTTACCATAACTGATGTATATTCTCTATGGAGAATCAATGCACGTGTTCTCTCATAAATATACATTAGTCATTGATACTTTTGATGTGAAATTTTGGACTAAAAAATTCTGTGTACTTGAGGAATAGTGGATGGTATTGGGGAGAATAAAGAAAAAGAATCTCATGTCTACCCTCAGCCACTATTGTGAGCTAGATCCTGTGGTCAACTCCCTGAGAGCCATCACCTTTCCCCCACGCCTGAATTAACACCACACCCCAATTCCAGGCAGAGCCCCTGAGCAGTCAAAACCAGTGCTTCTCAAACTTGAGTGTATATGAGAACCATCTAGAGAGTTAAAACACAGATCCCAGGGCCCCATCCCCGGAGATTCTGATTTAGCGGGTACTCGCATTTCTGAAGGGGGAACTATGCATGGGCACAGGTTGTACAAGACAAGGTTAAAACAAACATTGGCTAGTGGGAGGCCTTGCTGAGAAAATGACTTGTTTTTCATTTTCATTTTAAAATAAGCTCAAACACAGAATAGTTATAAAGAGAGTACACAACTTTGACCCAAATTCAACATTTTTATAATTTGCCATGTCTGTTTATAATTGTCTTTCTCTATGCACACACACATACACTGACACATAGAGTTTATTTTCAGAATTACTTGAGTGTAGGTTGAATACGTCATGCCCATTTATCTCTTAATACTTCATGTATTTTTAAGAATAAAGAGATTCTCTTATATAGTAGTCCCCGCTTATCCACAGGAGATACATTCCAAGATCCCTAATGGATGCCTAAAACCACAGATAGTACCAAACCCTATCTATGCTATGTTCTTTCCTATACATATATACATACCTATGATAAAGTTTAATTGATAAGTTAGGCATATAAGAGATAACAACAACAATAATAAAAAGAACATTTATAACAATATACTGTAATAAATGTATGTGAATGTGGCATCTTTCTCTCAAAATATCTTATCACCCTGTACATAGACTCCTTTTCTTCTCGTGATGATGTGAGATGACAAAATGCCTATGTGATAAAATTGAAGTGAGGTGAATGACGTAGACATTGTGACATAGTGTTCGGCTACTGATCTGATGATTCACCAGGAGGATCACCTGATGCTAAACCACAGTTGACTGAAGGTAACTAAAACCGTTGTGAATAATGAAACCGGGGAGGGGGGGCTACTATATATCTACAGTACAGTGAGCAAATTCGGAAAATGTAACATTGATTTAAACTTTAATCTACTGCCCATATTTCAATGTATCCACTGTCCAAATAATGTCCTTTAAAACAGGTTGTTCTGGGGCACTTGGGTGGCTCAGTCAGTTAAGCATCTGCCTTCAGCTCAGATCATGATCCCAGGGTCCTGGGATCGAGCCCTACATAGGGCTCCTAGCTCAGTGAGAAGCCTGCTTCTCCCTCTGCCTGCTATTCCCCCTGCTTGTACTATCTCTCTATCTGTTAAATAAATAAATAAAATCTTAAAAGAAATAAAATAAAATAAAATAAATACAAGAAAATAAAAATCTAAAGCAGTTTATTCCTCTGGCACAGAATCCCATTCAGGATCACATGTAACATTTGGTTGTCAAATCTCTTTAGACTGTCCTGATCTATACCAATTCTTCAGCCATCCTTCATCTTTAATGACATTGACATTTTTTAAGAATACAGGCCATTTATTTATAGGGTATTCCTCAATTTGGATTTGTCTTGCGTTTCTTCAGAATTAGACAAGTGAAGCCTTTCCAGACAGAATACTCTACAAGCGATGGCATGTTCTTCGCCAGGTGCCGTCTGCCCCTTGTTGAGGATATGAATTTTGATCACTGTCTAAGTGTTGTCTGTTAGACAAGAGTTCAGGAATAACCTCAGACCTGCTCTCCTTTTAAGGCGTGGTTCACAAGAAACAATCTGTTAGACTGAGAAACTTTGGAAATGCAGGCCAATCTCAGAGCATCAGCAAGTCAGATTTTCCTGCCAAGAATGCTGTCCAACCCATCTCCTGACCCTTCACCTCTCTATTTCCAAAGCTGGAGTCTAAAATCAGTCTACTTTATTTCCCTACAGAAGACAAACACCATGCTTCCCAAGTGGAGCCTTTGAAGTTCCTCTCACTAGACTAAAAGTCCATCACTACCTCTACCCCTCCACACCAGGGTCCTTTCCCACGCCCTGGGGCAGAGCAGGACTCAGAACACAGCAGCAACTCATAGCACCGCACTCACCATTGCAGAATCCTCTCTTATCTCGAACAGCTCAACCGTTTTAGATCTTTGATCGGGCAGCAGGGTTTTTAAGCATTATAGCCCTGGTTTTCAAATAGTTCCTTTTAAAATTTGCATCTTGGTCTCATTGTACTTTGATGCCTCTGCTGAAATTCCCAAATTAACATCCTATTAAAATACTCTTTCAACTAATTTGGTAGGGTCATAGCACCTAGAGATACTTATATTATCTGCCATTGAATTGCTCATGGCCTAGTTCTGATAACAAAGGAGAACGGAAATTTTGCAGAAAAAATATACGAATATTTGAAATCTTTCCTACTTCAATCTATAATGATACTTCCCAAATGTAATTTTATATTTCCATCTATATATCAGGATAGCATTTATCAATCATTTCAGAGGATCTCATGACGATACAGCAGAATTTTTTAAGAATAAAAGCATCACATAGAACTGATTTAAGTTGCTAATTTCCCCTTTGCCAGTCTTTACCAAAAAAATAAAATGAAATAACCACTGTTTCATTTCCTTAACTGTAAAATGAAGGCAATCATGGTGCCTACCTCCTACGGTCCCTGTGAGGTTTAAATTAGAAAATACACTTAAAGGACTTGACATGGTACCTGCCACAAAGTAAGTGCTCCATAAATGTTACTTTCCTGATTATCATTATCTGAGAGAAAAGCAGTTGTGAGGGTCATAAGAAACCAAGCATCAGAGATTGTGACCTGTTCGAGAAGACATGTTAGTGACTGAGTCAGCGCCCACCTCCAGAGACTGAGTCAGTCATTTTTTCATTTACACATCAGTCTCTTGAGTAAACAGTGGTAATCACTGATAATTATTGAAATTTTTATCTCTTTCAGGGATATGTGAATTTTTTTAAAAAAGTCTTTAGGAGAAAGCTGATTTTTAGTAAGAAAATTTCAGACATAATAGGGAACACAAATTTTGAGACAAAAGAAACAAAAGTGACAAAATTTCCAGCCCGGTGCTCCACAACCGCCCAAGAATGTCAGATGGGATCTCTGTCTTCCACAAGCTGACAGCTTTTATCTCTTCACAGAAGGGAGCAGATAAAACCCACAGAGAAAACGGCCATCTAACACCACTGTCACGCTTGTGGTCCCCTGGGAAATAACAGGGAAGATGTAATGCAGAACTTTGATGATCTCTCACCTCTTGCAGACCCCTGGAGATCATAAGAGGGGCAGCTTGACCTCTTAAGTCTTAAAATCTAAATTAAGAGAAATTTCTCAAAGTGTAGTCCAGGTCCCAAGATGCTGATTTCTGGATTTCTGATGGCTCTTGAATGTCTACTTCAGAATTTTAAACTATCTTGATGAGGGGACACAGACAAGTAAGTCCAAACTGGCCAATAGTAAATGCCAATGGGAATAAAGAATTAGGAACAAGTCTTGAGGGAGGGGAAAGACATGCACTGTGAAGAAGGAAACTAACATAAATTAACAACATTCATGTTTGAGTCTCTGTGCTGAGCACACTTCATACATTCTCTAATAACCTCCATGAGATAATTGCTATTCTTAACCCCATTTTCTAGCTGCAGAAACTGAGACTTAGAGAAGTTAGGGAACCTACCCAAAGTCCCTCACTTAGTAAGATACGTGGAGAGAAAAGGGAAAATAGCACCATAATTCAGATAAAGGAAACACCAGGGAGGAGACTCAGGGAGAACTTCCGGAAGTTCTTTTTTCCCCGCTCCCAGCCCCTCCCCAAGTATGCTGTGGTTTCCTCTCCGTCATATGCACCGTGTTAAGTGTACTTCTGTGGGCTTGCTCGTGTGCATTATCTCAGGCATGTACATCCAGATCACCCTCATTCAAGGCAAGAACTCTGTCCTGTACTTCCCTTGCATCTCCCCTCACACCCACACATAGCACTGAAGTCAGTGATGCAGGAAATACTCTAGACTCTTGGTCATAATTCTTCCATTCCATGAGCTGCTCATGATGAGCGCTCTGGAAATGGGCTTTTTCTGTGGGTTTTTCTATTTTTTCAAGTCATTTGGTGGTATGTGGGCCAAGTAAATATCTGAAGGACTGAGAGGAGCCAGGTGAGTGTTTATTTAAATTATAGGCACATTGATCAATCACCAAAGAAGTAAACTTCAGGGAGGTCAGAAGCTTGGCCCTCCCAAGGAATGCTTCTGGAAATGTGACCTGCACTCACCCACCTGTGAGGGTGGGGGATTGGCGGGTGGTGCCAACTACTTGTGCAAATGGGCACATAGCCACAGTCTTCAGGCCTATCTGTAAGAACTCAGTAGTTGATAAAGGAATCATCAAAAAGCAATGAGAAGGCATAAGATTACTCAAGAAAAGATGCTGAGGTGATTATTCACTTATATGATGAATACCAATTTAGTACAGTTTTAGGATATCACATATTTTAAGATAAAAATAAATTCCGGTGAATATATTATCATTCAATATTTCCAAAATATCTCCCCCAAACTGAATGTAAATTCAGCACTCTATGAATGTGGGATTTCTTAGCTTAGAAATATTTATGCATTAATATAAAAATATAAAGCAAAATATCAAGTAAGTTTAATTCATACAGCTTTGAATTTTTATGGCAAAACTCTAATAAAATCAAAAAGTAGAAGACAAAAATGGGAAAACTTTGCAACAAATGTTATAGGCAACAGGTTGATTATAGGCAAGAAATTAAAATCATATAATAATGAGATGCCATTTCTCACGTATCAGATCAGCAAAAATATTTTTTAGTTATAATAACCAAGGCTGATATTGAAACCACCAAACTCACATCTTCTACAACCGCTTTAAAGATTTTATTTATTTATTCATTTATTTATTTATTTGATAGACCACAAGTAGGCGGGGGGGAGGGGGGGAAGCAGGCTCCCCGCTGAGCAGAGAGCCCGATGCAGGGCTCGATCCCAGGACCCTGAGATTGTGACCTGAGCCGAAGGCAGAGGCTTCACCCGCTGAGCCACCCAGGCGCCCCATTCTACAACCATTTTAAATGGCAAAATGGAACTACTGAATATATCCTAAGGCTATAATCCTATATTTGAAAAATACTTTATTCACAATTGTGTCTATCATAGTATTCATAAAAATAAACATTGGAGATAAAGTAAACATTGAACAATAGCAAATTAGTGATATAAACTGTAGCTGCTGACATGTAGCCAATATTCTTGTTCATAATATATAATAATTTGGGGCACCTGGGTGGCTCAGTCAGTTAAGCATCTGCCTTCAACTCAGGTCATGATCCCAGGGTCCTAGGATTGAGCCTGCATTGGGCTCCCTGCTCAGCAGGAAAGCCTGCCTCTCCCTCTCCCTCAATCCGTCCCCATCTCTATCTGCTTGTGTTCCCTCTCTCACTGTCTCACTGAAATAAATAAATAAAATATAAAAAAAAAAAAAGAATATGTGATAATATATAAAATGATTTATATCATGACTTCAAAAGCAGGATAAAAGTTCTATATCAAGTATGGTCACAAAAATGTAGGAAAAATAAATGAAAAAAAATTGCATGATAAAACTATGGGTATTCTTTTTTTTACTTTTTAAATGTTTTAGAGCATATATATTATTTTTTAATGAAAATTTTTTTAAAAAACAGCAATAAAGGGACGCCTGGGTGGCTCAGTTGGTTAAGCGGCTGCCTTCGGCTCAGGTCATGATCCCAGCGTCCTGGGATCGAGTCCCACATCGGGCTCCTTGCTCAGCGGGGAGCCTGCTTCTCCCTCTGCCTCTGCCTGCTACTCTGCCTGTGCTCGCGCTCTCTCTCTCTCCCTCTCTCTCACAAATAAATAAATAAATAAAATCTTTTAAAAAAAAAAAACAGCAATAAATAACATTTTATTTTAAGTTGAAAAGCTCGAGATAAATTATGGGATTTTTTGAAGAAAGTCTAACTTGACAGAGCAGAATGAAGTCAAGGAAATAGAAAAAGGGAATCATCAGATTCAGCTGTGCAGAAGTTATCCTTGGAAACTTTTGATCATGGTGTTTTAATTAATCTTTTCCTATTAATGTATATTTCAAGGAAATGTATATATGTATATATTTCAAGGAAATGTTGATCACATTCTTCACAGTAAAATCATGAACAGAGCACATACACCTTCATGGCATTTTAGTAACTCAGTTTCTGCTGGGCCACTCTCCTGGCATCTCTCAGAACATCTCTGCAGAAAAGGGTGCCAAGTGAAAATCCAAGAGGCCTGTAGAATTCGAATCCACCCTTCTTGGCAGAAATAGATTTAAGATCAGAATGCAGTTCTCCATAACAACCTTATCGGTGTTTGGAGTCTGCTTATTTCTGGGGACCTTGTTCCAGGAAAGTGTTGGTGACTAAACTTGTTACTGTTTTTGCCTTAGCTATGGGCCTTGGGCTGAGCCATGATCACCCTTGCAATCTCTGCTTATCAAACTGGAGCAGGCATGATATTGACTAAGCCTTGCAATAAATGACAGAAATATTGATAGATAAATGCTAAGCTCTTCTCAATAGGAGCTTTGTACAGATATTCAAATATATGGGCCTAAATTCAGCTCAACCAGATGGTATCACTCTTAGGAATGCCTTAAGACGATTTTACTAATCTGCTCTAGTACTCTTGTACTTCAAATACTCACCCATCACAGCTGTCTCACACAGACTTTCATTTCCCTGAAAGGATGGACACCTGCCTCAGACGTCACTTCCTACCCATGTTTGTGTGTAAACTAACATATTCCAACCCCAGGTTTTGAATACAGGATCACTTCCTTGTAGACTGTTTAAACATCAGCCTTTGCATGGCAGAATTTCTGAATGTATCAATGGCAGTGGGTAGGATCAGAGTGTGGCCAGGGAACAGGGGTAGAAAATTTAAGAAAACTTTAGCAACATCTGTTCTCTTTACTTTTGATGAACATTCTCTTTTACTCACAGGTTACAACTCTTCCCTTCCCACGGCATTTGAAATCTCCTTCCCATATGTCCAATACTAATACTAAGATTTCTTGCTATATGCCATCTCCCCGAATACAGAGGCATGCACATACCCATGAAAATTTGCACCACGTTGGTTTTTCAGCAGCTATGTTACAAATCTACATTAGCGTCACATTCTCAGACTTTTATCATCTTTCAGTCATTAAGACATTCTTACAACTTACTGTTTACATAACCTTCTATTTTTTCCTTCAGAGGTTTTCTTCTTGTCAGCCCTATTCTTAGACCAAAGACGGAGATACGGGGAGAGAGATCTTCTTTTCGCTACTCTCGTCCCCACTGCCACACAGCCCACCAGTCCAAGTGATATCATCTGCAGCACCGGTCATATGTCTTTCCGGTAGAGCTTCTGTCCTTTCTCTAGAGCCCTGTTAAGGTTTATGTTGCATTGGATGCTTTCATGTTGCTCCAGTTCTGAATATTTACCCATTTCTTCCCACCAAGTTGATGGAAATATCAGCCTCTAACATTTTTCCCCGACAGAGTCTTTCTGTGCTCTTTTCATCCATGACTAGGTCAGCTTGGACCCAATAAGACAGGATTTGGAAACAAAACTAATTGTGTTGTCATCCACCTGAAAATGTTCTTATAAAGCAAGTAGACATGAGCTTTTTGAAATCTTTAAATGTAACTGTTTATTCAAAGTTAATAGGACACACTGGCTTTTTGTTTATGCCACAAATATTTATTGAGCACCTACTATGTGCCAAGAATTATGCTAAATGTAGTAGTTATCCAAAAGAGAAAAGAAACTGTTTCTGCCCTCAAGGAGTTTGACCTAAACATTCATTAGAAAGTGCCAGCCTAGGGGCACCTGGGTGGCACAGTGGGTTAAGCAACCAACTCTTGGTTTTGGCTGAGGGTTAGGCTCCATGTTCAGCATGGAAGTCTGCTTAAGACTTCCTCTCCTTCTGCCCCCCCTCGGTGCGCATGCTCAGGCTCGCACGCTCTCGCTCTCTCTCTCTCTCAAATAAATAAGTTTTTTTAAAAAAGTGTCAGCTTTTTTTTTGTAAGTCATGTAAAATATGTAAAATTGGACAGGTATTTAGAAAAAAGAAAATATTGACATTAAATAATTAATTTTATAGTCCAGTTCATCGGGCTTGAAGATGGAATGCTAAAATCAGGATTAAGGTAAAATTTGAACAAAGTAAAAAAAAATTATCCTTTGAACATCAGAATCTCATCAAGAACTGTCATATACTCACAATCTCCAAGACATGAGGTCATTCAAACAGAGAGAGGAACAAATGAACAATTCCCTTCTCACAAAGCTACACCCACCGAGAAGAAGACAAAATCTCACCTTCTACTCAAATTGCTACTTTCCTGCCTATTTTCTAAACAAAATATTAAAGTTTAAGTTAAATTGGATTACCTTTCCAAACTCACAATAAAAATTAAGCTCCTGGGACACCTGGGTGGTTCAGTTCATTAAGTGTCCAGCTCTTGGTTTTCCACTCAGGCCATAATCTCAGGGTCATGAGCTCAAGCCCCACTTCTGACTCCACACTCAGCACAGAATCTCCTTGTCCCTCTCCCTCTGTCCCTCACCCCAAGCACACTTTTTCAAATAAATAAATAAAATCTTTTTAAAAAATTAAGCTCCTGGGGGTACCTGGGTGGCTCAGTGGGTTAAAGTTTCGCCTTAGGCTCAGGTCATGATCCCAGGGTCCTGGGATTGAGCCCCACATCAGGCTCTCTGTTTGGCGGGGAGCCTGCTTCCCCCTCTCTCTGCCTGCCTCTCTGCCTACTTGTGATCTCTGTCTGTCAAATAAATAAATAAAATCTTTAAAAAAACATTAAGCTCCTGGGCTTCTTGGATTGTTACTTACCACTGATGGGGACGTCTCGTCGTGTATGTTATTAAGAAATCATTTGGAGGGAGGATGACAGTTTAGAAAATTGGTACTCTAAGGAAAAAAAAAATCAAACCGTGTATTGTCACCCATGAACAATATCAATAGTGGCACATGCCCTCCAAAGCATATATTTTAAAAATTCTAAAAACATATATCATTAAGATGATTAGTAATTATAGAGATGCCCAAAGATAAAAAGGCAGATTTCATGTTCTGTATGACAATTAAAGGATGTCAAATACTTTCACATTAAAAATATATTAGGAAGACACCTGGCTGGCTCATTCAGTTGAACATGTGACTCTTGGTCTTGGGGTCATGAGTTCATACCCTTCATTAGGCATAGAGATTATGTATATATGTATACATAATAAGTATATTTAATATATATTAGTTCAATAACAAGGCTTGTAATTAAATATTATTTTGGTGATATATCTTGACATATAATAGATGTGTTTTATCAATTCTAAAAAAGACAAAAGAGGGACTTTTTTAAAAATTCCATAAACTTAAAACTTACAGAAAGAGGACGAAAATTGCAAACTGTGACCAATTACTAGGTAGTGATATCAGTGATGGCAGTACTTTTAAAAATGTAATAGAATAGAAACCACTGTAACTCTCCAATGTAATTCTCCAATGTAATGAATAGAAACCAATGTAATTCTCACAGAAATAATTACCATTATGGGCGGGGGGAGAAAGAGAAAGAAAAAAAAGCAAAAGGAACAGAGGGAAAAGGAAAGGGAGACTGTAAGAGGGATAATGAGGGAGGGAGGTGGAAAGTCGATCTCAGAATACACAAAATACGGTTAGAGAATGGACAAGACAGGAGGCGAGGGAGGCAAGACATTCTGAATCTCACTTTAGCAACAGGGGGAGGGAAGGAGGCCCATTGGCTAGTTTGAGGGCAGCACTGAGGACAGACAGGGGGTCTCGCCCTGCTTCCAGTTAGGGTTCCAAAAGGAGGCTGCCTCATGCAATCGCCACACTCATGTGAGAGGCAGGAAGTCACATCAGAGAAAAAACAGTGACCCTGTGTAAATGGACAGAGAGGGAAGTTTGAAACCAAGTCCCCAAAGTCTGTTTCTACTCCGTGTGGTATAGATGGGACCCCAACATGCTGATTCTAAGGGTAAGAATGGGAAGGCATGTGAACTGAGACCCCGTCGTGTTGCCACAGGGCCGCTGTACAAATCACTTTGCACTCTTTTGAAGGGTGAGATGATCCAAGATCCAGTAGGCTAGTGGCCAGTTAGAGGACAGGGCAGAAAGTCGGAAGGAACCACAGTAAGCAAGATAACGCCAAGTCAGTCAAGGAGAACCACTGAGCTCCAGTCAAGCTAAATGACAAGACCATGAGTTACAGCAGGGCAGACTTCAGCCAAGACTGCCTGACGAGCAAGCAGCAACCTGGCAGACAAGAGATGTTACCACAGAGAACAGAGAAGCCAGAATACAGAACAGGGAAACCATCCCCCCTAAAGCCACAAAGTCACAAAACCACATCCCGCCAGGTGAAATCTAAAAGACCAAACATTCGACATTTACCTAAAGAGATTGTTTAAATTTATGCAATGGATCAAATTTTAAACAGAAATGGATGGAAGTCAGCTTTTTCCTGGTCATCCAGCAGGTGGAGCCTTGATGAAGATCAGATCCGCTTTAGACAATTGGGAAGTTGTATTTTTCTCTTTCCAGTTTTTTTAAGATATAAGTGGCATACGTCATTGCATGAGTTGAAGGTGTACCATGTGTTGATTTGATACAATGAAGTTTTAGAGAAATAAAGGAACTACATTTCCTCTGCATCTCTGACTTGCAGAATAAGTAAATAGACCCCCAAAAGTATGACTTCCCTTATTAGTCAATATATGGCATTTGATGATATTAAACTGCTGTTTCTAAGCACTTGCCCCGAAATAAAGACTACTCTCCATGAACCTTCTTTCATCTCTGCAGCCAAAAGCAATTCATCTCTCTTCTGAATTTTCATAGCAGATCAGTTCTTAAAATGTGACTCCCTAGACCATCAGAATCAGTGTCACCTCAGAACTAGTTACAATGTAAATTGTTGGGACACCTGGGTGGCACAGTCAATTAAGTGTCCAACTCTTGATTTTGGCTCAGATCATGATCTTAGGGTCGTGAGACTGAGTCCAGAGGCGGGCTCTGCACTGAGCACGGAACCTGCTTAAGATTCTCTCTCTCCCTCTCCCTCTCCTCCTTACTGCCCCCCAATCCCACTTGCACACACACACAAAAGCACTCTCTCTCTTAAAAAAAAAAAAAAAAAAAAGGAAGAAAAGAAAAGAAATGCAAATTGTTGGGCTCTCTCCCAGATCTACTGAGCAGTAACTTGGGAAGGGGAAGCAGCAATCTGTACTTTAACAAATCACTTAAGAAATATGAGAACACTTGCTAAAATTTGAGAACCACTGTCACAGAGCTTTGTATCTCTTCTACAAGATCTATTATATTCCAGAATTAAGGTCTTTGTTTTACTGTTCTATGGCTCCCAGGTTGGAATATTCCATATCATCAGACTATAAATATGCATTCATCATCCTTGTTGCAGTCATCACCAGACCCCTGAATCATTCCTCGCAGATTTACCTCTGGGTTCACTGTTACCTTGCCAACACTTCTCTGGACATAACTCATAATGCTTTCAATATCTATGTAAATGGTCTTTCTCCTGCTTAGGCCTCCAGCGTAATTCACTCCAAGTCCTCCTCTCTGCTTCAGCTGCTCGCCCCATTGGCATGCCATCGATCCTATCCTTACCACTTATTTATTCGCAATGTCATTCTCAATCAGCTCACCCACTTCCTATCTTTCCAACTACCCTCACTCCTACAGCTTTAAATCCCCATAATCACACTGATTCCCCATGATTCCAGGGCACCCTGCCTCTCCCATGTCCTATTTTCCTGTCTTACTCAGTTGGATTAGAATTGATCATTATAGGGATGCCTGGGTGGCTCAGTTGGTTAAGCGGCTGCCTTCGGCTCAGGTCATGATCCCAGCATCCTGGGATGGAGTCCCACATCGGGCTCCTTGCTCAGCAGGGAGCCTGCTTCTCCCTCTGCCTCTGCCTGCCACTCTGTCTGCCTGTGCTCTCTCTCTCTCCCCCTCTCTCTCTGACAAATAAATAAATTTTTTTAAAAATTTAAAAAAAAAGAATTGATCATTATAATCCTTCCATGCACTATTCTCAACTCTCATTGTCCTCTCTCTCTCTGTGTTACTCACCTAGTAAACTCCATCCCTGGTCAAAGCCAATGCTCAGCTTGCTCTCTACCTGCACTGCTGACTTCCAGTACTAGAGAAAGAGGTAAAACCACACAGACCCATCTCATTCTCAACACTTAACTACTGGACCTCAATGGAATGTGGCAGTCATAACATGTTCTCTCCATCCGTTCATTTCTCCAGTCTTCTAGATGACTCCTTCAAACCTTCTGCTCCCTCTTCAAATGCCAACAGCTCCTGCCTAATCCTTAACTTTCATCCTGCTGAGAGCTGGGCCTCTTAGCTCACGAGAGAACAGAAGCAAGTTAAACAGAGCTTATGAAAGAACCTGCCAATGCTTCTATGTCATTTCCTGTGCCTTCTGTCCTCTTGTTAGGAACTCACTCCCTTACAGAAAAATCTTCTGGACAGAGTTGTGCCTGCTTGCTGCTTCAAATCTTCCTCCTCCCATTATCCTTTTTACCCTTTGGCTTTGCCCCACGGACCCCCTGAAGCTACTCTTGTCAAAGTCCTCTGTGACCTCCACGATGCTAAATCTGTGGTCCTCCGACTTCCTCTTACTTGCCCTGTCAGCAGCATTGTACACAGTTCACCACTCCCTTCTGTCTGATATTTTTTTTGTCACTTGCCTTCCTGGACACCATACACTCCTGGTTCTCCTTGTACTTCACTGAGTGCTTCTCAGACTTTACTGGTTCCTCCTCATATCCCCAACATCTAAACCAAAGGGGAACCCAGGCCTCAGACCTTGGACCCCTTCTCTTACCAGTGTACCTTTACTCACAAGTTTTCTACTCCAGCTTGAATTCCAAAGTCTACATCCATCTGCCTGGACATCCAAACTTGGTTGTCTGATGGAGAACTTGCAGTCTGACTGGTCAGCTAGGATTTGACACAAAAATGCCCAGGCTCCTGTGGTGGGGGCGGGGGGAGGGGAGGGCGGGGAGGTTCAAGGGGAACAAGAAATGAAATAAGTCAAGCAGAGAGAGTCAATTATCATGTGGTTTCACTTATTTGAGGAGCATAACAAATAACACGGAGGACATGGGGAGATGGAGAAGAGAAGGTATTTGAGGGAAATTGGAAGGGGAGGTGAACCATGAAAGACTATGGACTCTGAAAAACAACTTGAGGAGTTTTGAAGGGGCGGGGGGGTGGGAGGTTGGGGGAGCCAGGTGGTGGGTATTAAGGAGGGCACGTATTGCATGGAGCACTGGGTGTGGTGCAAAAACAATGAATATTGTTATGCTGAAAAGAAATTAAAAAAAAAAAGAAATGATAGAGGGACACTAGTGAGAGTTAAGGTAGTAGTCCAGGTAAAAAGTAATATTGGTGTGAACTCTAGTGGTGGTGACGGAGTTATAAATAAGTGGACCCATTTAAAATTATCTCAAAGGTTGAGTCAAAGGACTTGATGATGGATTGGATGGAGGTGGCGAGGAAGAGAAAAATTATTGTAAAAGACATTATCTCCTCATGTTCAGGGTCATGATAAACTCTCAGAAAAAATGAACCAAATTATCCTGTGGGAAGATAGGTCAGAAAGACAGTAAAATGATACTAACTTTCTAAGGCCAATTATATCCTAACAATCAATTTCCTGACAAAGTTCTATTTTTCATGTAATGCTCACTAATTGCTTATCCAGCCAATAGTATATGCAAAACTTCACCTCAGGACAAAAGTTTCACATATGAATACGTGAATATCCAATAAAAAATGAAAAGAACTCTGGACAGACTCAGGAAATGGATAATAAGCTCATGCCCGCAGTGAAGGCAGAATCCAGAGCTGTGATCACTACACCTGAGTTCCAACATGTCTGCCTCTAACATAGAACTGTTTCCTTATACGAGGTAAAAGGGTGGTAAATGCTTGTGGACTGATTGTCTCAAGCTGAATGCAACCAAATTTTATTTTATTTAAGGTTTTGTGGTGTTTTATTTTAAGATTTTATTTATCTATTTGAGAGAGAGAGAGGTGAGAGAGAACCTGAGAGCTGAGAAGGTCAGAGGGAGAAGCAGACTCCCCATGGAGCTGGGAGCCCGAAGCAGGACTCTCCAGGACTCCAAGATCATGACCTGAGCTGAAGGCAGAGGCTCAACCAATTGAGCCACCCAGATGTCCTGCAACCAAATTTTAGATGGTGCAATAAGAATTCTGAAATCATCTTATTTTTCTCTTTTCATGGGGGCAAAAATAAGCCTAGCTCACCTTTGTCACTCATTTGTGGCCTGTTCCTTTCTACCGTGACATCCCCTAATTCTTCATAAACATAGAACTTAGCTCTCCTTTCATCTTTACAAAAAGTGCTTTTCAAAAAAAAAGGAGGAGGAGGAGAGGGAGGAACACTTCTTTCATTGAAACAGAAGGAAAGAGGAAGGTTATGGACACAGAAATAAGCATGTCATGGGATTGCTCATGGGAAAATGAGGGTGTACCATCTGATTCCTTCTTTTCTTAACAAACTAGGGCAAAGGAGAGGGAGAAGTGAGAGAAAGGGAGAAGGCTAAAAGAGACAAAGAAGTCTGTGAAACAAGAGAGTGAGACGGTGAGAGAGGAACTTATTCAGAAAATCTTATTTGTAGAAAGAAAAATGACTAGATTGACTGGAAGTACCGCCTGCTACGCTAGGTTCATATTTTACATTTCTGTGTTCATGGTAAAAGGATCTATGGAAAGCTCAGGCATTGAGGAAGTCATATGCTATGTAAACAAACTAAATGTAAACTTTTATCTTAAAATTATAAGACTTTAGGTTTATTACTTTGAAATAAATAGCTACCTATTAGCTGTGCTGAAAACAATAAGGAAAAAAATTAATCAACAGGAATTCTGTTAATTGTCATTTAAGCAAAACCATTTCCTTTCTTTGAGATCCAGCTGGAAATGTTCACGGGGCAAGGAGTTTGCTGCAAGCACAAGGTACAAACACTCATTACAAGACAAACAGAGGAAATTATTCCATCATAAATCTGTCAGTCATGAAAACAGCCCATTCAGACCCTTGCAAAACCCTTATCTGCTCACTGGCTCTCTTGCTTTGGCTATTTTTCTTTCCTTTCCTCAAGAAGGGACAGACATTTAGTCATTGGAATCACAGGAACTTGAAATGTGGGAGGGGCATTGAAATTCATCTGGCTCAGAACTCTCCATATGTTCGCATTGCTTTTATATAAAACATAAGGAAGGCAAACCGTAAGAGAATCTTAACTCTGGGAAACAAACTGAGGGTTGCTGGAGGGGAGGGGGTTGGGGGGGTGGGGTAACTGGGTGATGGACATTAAGGAGGGCATGTGATGTAATGAACACTGGGTATTATAAAAGATTGATGAATCACTGACCTCTATGTCTGAAACTAATAATACACTATATGTCAATTAATTGAATTTAAATGAAAACGTGTTTTTAAATCATAAGGAGTTAAAGCACAGAAGTCTCCCATGAAAGAACTCCATAGCTCTGTAGGGCACCCATCGTGGGTTGGGCAGCTCTTCCTTCCATTGAACTGAACTCATTTCCATGATGTGTAGCTCCTTTCCGAGTTTGCCTTTTTATAGCTTTTCACGACTCTGATGCTTATTCCATATGCTGTCCCATAGAGGGAAGACAGCAATCGTACGTTCTCCTGACTTCTTTTCTCTGTAGATAATTCTTATTCTTAATTCTATTTCCTCTTTGTTATGTTCTTTCAGAATATTTCTTTGATTGTGTCCCCGTTTGATTATATTTTCAAGTGTGGTGTTCAGAGCTGGACACAATTATCCAAGTAAGGTGTGTGATAAGGAAGACTAGAGTGAAACTATAACCTTTCCTTTGAAGTATTCCATTTATTGCTTGCTATATGATTAAAATAGTTATTACATGTTATCAGAGTGGTATTTCACTCAAAATATTAATGTGTCCAATGATCTGATAGTTTTTGGTGATAACATCACACTGTTGACTCATTGTGGCTCGCTGAATAATGGTGCTTTAAAGCTATCCATGTCCTCATCCCTGAAGCCTGTGAGTATGTTACCTTATATGGCAAAAAGAACTTTGCCAATTCCATTAAGTGAAGGATCTTGAAAACGGGAAATTATTCTGCAACAATTCTGTGTGGTTCAGTGTAATCTCAAGGGTTCTTACAAGAAGTAGGCAGGAGGGCCAGAGTCCTAGAGGGAGTTATGACAAGAGAAGCAGGGGTCAGAGATGCAGGGCCACAGAACAAGACGTGTGGGCAGCCTCTAGGAGCTGCGACGGGCAAGGGAAGATATTCTCCCCGAGAGTCCCCGGAAGAAACATAGCCCCGCTGAATCATTTTAGACTGCTGATCTCCACACTGTGACAGAATGAATTCCTATTCTTTGGAGCCACTCAACTTGTGACAGTTTTTATACAGCAGAAATAGGAAATGAATGCACTCAGATTTAGTTTAAGTTAGTATAGGTCTTGTTCATAAATGCTATAGCAAAACTCCATATTACATTTATATGATTGGTTTTATGGATGTAAAAACAAAACGCTTAACAATCATTGACATCAATTTTATTTTGCTTGCTTCATCTCATCCCTTCAACTATCAAGAATTTACTAAAATTTGGAGTGCCTGGGTTGCTCAGTGGGTTAAGCCTCTGCCTTCAGCTCAGGTCGTGATCTCAGGGTCCTAGGATCGAGCCCCACATCGGGCTCTCTGCTCGGCGGAGAACCTGATTCCCCCACTCTCTCTGCCTACTGCTCTGCCTACTTGTGATCCCTCTGTCAAATAAATAAAATCTTTAAAAAATAATTTACTAAAATCAACCTGAGGGGTTTTGAAGAGGCGGGGGGTGGGAGGTTAGGGGAGCCTAGTGGTGGGTTTTCGGGAGGGCAGGTATTGCATGGAGCACTGGTTGTGGTGCAAAAACAATGAATACTGTTACACTGAAAATAAATAAAAATAAATTTTAAAAAAAAGAAAAAAATAATTTACTAAAATCTGATCACGATATCCAAGTATGCATAATCCTTCTATCTTCACGGACTCTACAGATCCTTTCACAAGAATTTCTTTCTCTATCATGAATCAAATCACCAAGCAAAATATTTATTAAGGGAAGTCAAGGGAAAAAAAAAAAACAAGAAAGGTGTACCTCCCTCCAGGTTTTTGAAATCATCGTTTATCAATGGCTTAATTGTATTTCGCTCAAACCACATTTTTCAGTTGTATCTGAAAGAATTCACAAGGCTTTTACAAAGGCCTGAACTGGTTCACAATTTTCTGATAGCAATTCTTTCAAAGGAGAATGAACTTGCTCTTTGTGAATCTGTGATTGTTTCTAGCACAGCTTTCTTTTCTAGGTGCTCATAAGTCACTCGTTTACTAATATAATCAAGAATTTTGCTGAGAACCAATGATGCATCCATAGGCTTCAGTTTGATGAGTGTAAATACTTAAAAAAAATTTTTAATAATAAAAAAGATACAAAATTTCTGCATGTTGTTTATTGTTCAAAAATTATATCCATATGCCTCTTAGATGAAGAGTCTGTTCAAGTCTTTGGGCTATTTTGAGGGAAGGGGATTGTTTATTTCCTTATTATTAATTTTCAAAGCCCTTTCTACTATTCCTGACACAAGTGTTTGTTGAATATGTAATTTACAAAATTTCCCCCGTCTATACTTTGTCTTTTCATTCCCTTTATAGTGTCTTTCACAGAGTAAAAGTTTCACATTTGATAAAGTATAATTGGCCAACTTTTTCTTTTAAAAATGGTGCCTTCGGTTTTACATCGTTGTCTACCCTCTTTCCTGCTCCTTGTGCCTGAACAAGAGACTTGAGGACCTCTGTCCACGATGATGTCCACATCCCAGTTTCAGATAGTCTTTTTTTTTTTTTTTTTTAAGATTTTATTTGAGAGAGCAGGGGGAGTGGCAGGCAGAGGGAGAAACAGGCTCCCTGCTGAGCAGAGAGCCCGATGTGGGACTCGATCCCAGGACCCTGAGATCATGACCTGAGCTGAAGGCAGACGCTTAACTGACTGAGCCACCCATTTCAGATAGTCTTGAATCATGCTGGGCAATGAAAATTTTAAAAAAATAAACCCACCACCATTTTCGCATACCTGCAAACTCTGGTCTTCTTCCCCAAGCTGCCCGTTCTTACCTATTTTTCAGAATCCTCAGGTAGCTGTTCCATGTGGGCCTTTCAGATGTTACAGATGCACACAGGGGGAGACACAGGCCGTGTGCTCGCTACCTCCATCCCAGAACCAGAACCATGATGCCGACTTTTTAACATCTAACTCTCAGTAGGTCAGTGACGGTTTCTCCTCACCTCCTCTTTTGTACTCATCGGCTCAGCAACTGGAGGTTTAATTACAGAGGAGACGGGGGAAGTGGCAGCAAGACAATGGTGGCATATGCTGTCACTGAGGTGTGGTGCTGCTTCTCTACGTGCCATCCCCAGTCTTTTTTGGTGTTCAAGTTTATTTTAAGATAAACGATCAACATTGTGGTATCCCACCCATAAACACTTCACTATCAACATTTAGAGAGGATGCTTTCCTACATGATCATAATACCATTATCAAACCCTAGTATAATTAACAATAATTCCCTAAGACCTAGATTTCATCCCAATTTTTTCAATTGTCCCCAATATGCAATTGACCAAATCTTAATATTTTAGCGGATGGTAACTTTGCAGAGGAAATCTTAGCAGGCATTCAGGATGTCCATATGTCTTATCTCGTGTATCTCTCCCATGATGTTGCCCTCACTGGCATTTTGATCTCCAACAAGGATCTGAAACAGAGGAGAACACAAATAAGCTGCAACACTTTTTGTGGATAATCAAGGAATGAATCATTTTTAGCCTAAATTTATTATTAGTGAAAATTCATTATACAGTGAGTTAAAAATACTTTTTTTATTGTGATATGTTTCAATCTGCCAGTGATGAACTATTAGTGGGTTATGAAATCAGTTTACTGGATCTGGACCAGTATCTTTAAAAAGAAAAAAAAACAAGTAAAATCGAATAGAAACTTCCAAAGCACATCTCACATAGTAAAGTGTTTTATGACCTTTTGTTTTAGTTCTCTGTATGTAAATATATGTGCTGTGAGTTGCAATAGAAATATATTCCTCATGATAGGCTGCAGTCAAGAATTTTGAAAGCCACATATCATAGACAATCCAAAGGGACCTTGTATCTTAAAGGGCTATCCCCTTTTCCAAGATCTATAGAGAATGCTTGGATCCAGGACCCAGTCTTTCTTTTTTTCCTTATAACTCTGGTTGACA
The DNA here is from genome assembly GCA_004024625.1 of Mellivora capensis. NCBI lineage: Eukaryota > Metazoa > Chordata > Mammalia > Carnivora > Mustelidae > Mellivora > Mellivora capensis. Next base: position 21,207 of record PISX010013989.1, on the reverse strand, counting down.
TGAGATTTCCCAAGGATTCAAATATCTGCAGAGTGGGGATGGTCAGCAGGGGAATCACCAAGTGGCTGGACTTCCCCTCATATAGGGCTCAGAATACCGTGGAATCAGATGGTGTGATCACAGGGAGAACAGGAGGGATATAGACAGGAATCAGGACACAGAGCAGGAAAGGGAAGGGGACACAGGTATGAACCCTTAGCCCAACAATCCTATTTATAAATCAGCACGCATGAGAGCAAAGATGAGAACAAGTCAAACCAACATGCAGAGACACTTCAGGTAGTAGGTGAGGGCCTGGGCCTTAGGACCTGACACTCTGAGATCTAATCTCTGTTCTCTTCTCACTAGTTGTGTGCCCTTGGGAAAGTGAACCTCTCTGACTCATTTTCATCACTTGTAAACTGGGAGGAAAAGAACTATCATCTCACAGGGCTGTCGTGAGGATTAAATGAGTCAGTACTTGTACAAAGTCAGTACATAGTTTCTAGCAGATAAGAGAGTCAATGAAAGTCACCGTATTTTTCAAGGATTTGTGGAGATGAAAGGGAAAGTTGACAGCAATACGGAGATGACGAGATAAAGCAAACTACAATGCCATTCAAATGTAATCACAGTATTTTCATTAGATGGATAGAATTCAACATCAAGTTTGTGGATCATAACGAATAACACGGAGGACATTGGGAGGTGGAGAGGAGAAGTGAGTTGGGGGAAATCAAACTGGGAGACAAACCATGAGAGACTGGACTCTGAGAAACAAACTGAGGGTTTTAGAGGGGAGGTGGGGTAGGGGGATGGGTGAGCCTGGTGGTGGGTATTAAGGAGGGCACGTATTGCATGGAACACTGGATGTGGTGCATAAACAATGAATTTTGGAACACTGAAAAGAAATAAAATAAAATAAAATGGAAAATAAATAAATAAATAAATAAATATCAAGACAGTCCCGCAACAGCTTATACCATTTTGTTCTTTGTTAAATCTGTAACTTGGTGGAAGTTACACTCATTGAAATCACGATATGCAGAGATAAATGAGAAATAAATCCTGGATTGAGGAATTAAATATCGATTGTCTAATAGTAGTGTCTATCTAATCAAAACAGCCTATATTTTTAAATTGCATACCTTTGGCAACATTCATCCCTCCTGCTGGGTGTAGTCCTCTCCACAAGGACATCAGCTGTCTAGGGCAGGAAGACTTCTCGGTGGGACGGCAGCTATCTGTTGAGGATGTGTTTTGTTGGTGCCTGGGGATACGTGGTTCCCAAAAACGGGTCCCAGATTCTATCCAAAGACACTGGGCGAATGAAAAGAGCGGATGTGCATTATGGAAGCCATGTGTTACCAACAAGCATACAAGTCCTAGAGAGGATTGCTATTGTAATAGCCCAGCCTGTGGCTTAGCAGTTATCTAACCCGTCCCCCATTAAGGATAAGTTTGCCTTTCCACCCTAAATAAAGGAGAGTTAACAGGTAGATGATGATGCATTGTCATAGCTCAGCAAACGTGGTGTTTTCTACCTCCCAAAGTATGAAAGAGTAGAAATAATGCATACTTTTAATCCCCTTTCTTTTTCTTCTCTATCCCCCTAATCAAATCACCACATATATAAATCTGAAAAACAATGTTGATCATATTTTATTTCTAACTGGTTACAGACCATAACATGGCCACTTCTTGTATCTTTTTAAGTAGGCTCCTCACCAAGGAAGAACCAAGACAGGGCTTGAACTCATGACCCTGAGATCAAGATCTGAGCTGAGATCAAGAGTTTGACATCCAATTGACTGAGCCACCCAGGCACCCTTCCTATATGTATTAATTACATACAAATGTCCTCGGTTTACTTATTTTTTTAAGATTGTTTTTATTTATTTTACAGAGAGAGAGAGATAGCCAGAGCAGGAACACAAGCAGGGGGAGTGGGAGAGGGAGAAGCAGGCTTCTTGAGGAGCCGGGACCCTCCTGGAGGTTAGATCCCAGGACCCAAAGGCAGATGCTTAATGACTGAGCCACCCAGGTGCCCCTCTCCTTGGTTTAAATAGTATTTTAAAGTTAAACCATTTCTAGGATTCTTAAAGACATTACTCAATTGTATCTTCCATTTTATAAATGAGATAATGGTATTCCTATTTCATTCTTACTTTTCACTTTTTTTTTTCATTTTAACAGTTTTTATTTAAAGTCGTGTATAAGATTATTTTATTCCTGCATTTTCTCAATTGTTTCTTCCTTTGATTCACCCTGTTCCTTTCAGGCTTGGTGAGATTTGACTTTATGTTCAGGACCTTTTGCAGTCTTTGTCCCGTTACAGAATAGTGCCAACCCCCTCGCCAGGATGAATGCCCACATGGACAGTTGTACCATTCACCTTCCCCCGAGGTACTTGTTCAGTGTAGATGACATAGTTCTTCCTGTAAACCCGGACTACTTTGCCAGTTAGCTGACCTTTGTCGTGTCCCTGCACAACCTGTACTTCCTCATCCTTTCAGATGGGCATGGATTGAACATTCTAGTTCTGTCTCAGCTCTTTGGAAAGAGGAAAAAGCATAATCTTCCTGAGAATGTGGGAAAGTGCATTGAAATGACTTTTACTGTTCTTGCTATGGTCAGAAGTCATAAAAGGATTGGACTTCATTTTGGCTGCTAGTGCTTCCTTAATTTTAATTTTTTAATTTTTTTAAGATTTACTTATTTTTATTTTAGAGACAGGAGAGAGCACACATGTGTAAGGAGGAGGAGGGGCAGAGGGAGTGGAAGAGGAAAAGAATCTCAAGCAGACTCCTCCCTGCAGAGCGCAAAGCCCTACTCAGGCTGGATCCCACAACCCTGAGACCATGACCCTAAGACCACGCCCTGAGCCAAAATCAAGAGTTGGATGCCCAACCGATTGAGCCACCCAGGCTCCCCTTTAATTTTTACTTTTAAATGCAAGTATAAGCTCCAAGCCCTTGGGAGGATTGGATGCATGTAGATTGTTTACCTTTCTGACTCTTCTTTCCTGAGATCATTGCTCAAATGGAGTCCCCTCTAACAACCTTTTATGGTCCCTAACCCCCGCAGGGTCAATCCCACAGCATCCTAACAAATCTGGAGTCCAGAGGAAAGGAAGATGGGGAACGCATTTTTCGTGTGTGCATGACAATTTATGTAGAGTACGCCTCCAGTGTTTATGGCTCCAAAGAAACCAGCTGCAATGTAAAATCGTATTGGATAATAAACATTGTTAATAACCAACTCCTAGAAATGGTTAACTTGTGGAAAGAAGAATGGTTAAGCCAATTAAATACCACTCTCATGAGAAATAATGAAGATTGCTTCCCTAAAGCCACATTTCAAGTAGTTTAGTAGGATAGAATTTTAAAAGAACACTTTTTGAACAAATAATGGGAGAGGGAAAAAAAGTCTAGTAGAAAAGAGCATTGTCTAGGGATATAACATTCGGTTGATCATAAGCTGAATACACTTCATTTACTTTTCACGGAGTTCTATCATAAAATTGCTAGGTCGGTAAGACTGCTTTCCTTTCTTAAATTACAGCGATAATGCCAAGCCTTAGTATCCTATTACATGCTACACATTTTTGTTGCTAAATTACATAAGAAAGGTTGGTATTTTCCTTACTCTCCCGTGCATCATCTTGGGCCTTGTCTCTCTTTCCCAGCCTCATGTTTTTCCTGATAGAAGTCCTGGTTTATATAAAAAGTACCAGCTCGCTGCCTAATTTTACAAAGGAGAAAACAAAAAACTCAATTGAAATAAAATACCAAACTCTAAAAGGCTCTCATTAGAACTTTCCTTCTTGAATTTAAAAAGACGTAGGCTAATCATTTCATTTCTCTTGAATTTTTTATCTTTTTCACAAAAGAGTGTTTTTCTGTACCTCCTCTTACTTCACAGGAAATGTCTCCACACAATGATATTTTCTATCAGTTGGTCTGCCTTGATTGGGGTCAACCCAGGTGGGTGGCTTTTTCTTTCTTTCTTTCTCTCTCTCTTTTTTTTTTTTTTTTTTTTTGGCAGAAGTTCAAATTGAGTACTGGCTTCTCTCGCACAGAAACCGCAAGTCTCAGTTTCTCCTAAGTTGAGGCAAAATGATTTTCCCCATCTTATCAGTGGTTTTCTGACAAACTTAGTATTTTGTGATCTTTCTGTTTCATAAACTTGACCATGTTAGTTACCATTAACCCACTGAATTGGCCAAAGCCTACAGTAGTGCCTGTGTCTGTCACAAAGTAATTTCTGCCAAGAGGCTACTGTGTTCAGGGATATCTTGAACAGGTGAATGGAACCTTTTATCTGTAACAAGGACTTCTCTCTGTCACTAGTGGGAACAATTTGAAGACCTGTATGATTTCCATGCTTGGCCCAGATTCATCCCAACAGTGTCATCCATTGGTGAGCCCCACATGCCTGATCCTAGAATCTGTCCCAGTTCACTGGGAATAATATGATTAGGGCACCTGCTCTAAAACACCTCCTACAGGAATCTTCTAAAATCTCTCTGGAGAAGGCATTTGGAGAAACTGTAAGCCACCAGTGTGGGAAAACTCCTTAACACTAGACCAAACGTGAAAACCTCAGTTCAGATCCTGGTTCTGCCACTTTGGACATGTTACTTGGACTCTCTATGCCTCGGTTCTTTCATGGACTGGTTATTCACTCTCCTTTTGCCCCATACCGAGACCCACGGCGACTGATACTTTAAGTCTGTATCACCGAGACTCCCTTGATGTCAGGTTTCTAGTTGTTCAGTCAAAGGGCAATTAGAAGGTGGAAGGGAGTATTAGAGTATTAATTCCCTCAACACATCACCAACCCCTGAGATCCTCTCTCTCTCTCTTCATCGGCTACCCTCAGCTCCACAACCTGGGGCTCTGGCCACATACCTCCATGATTGCAGATGGCTTCTTGGAGCAGCTTCTCCTAGAATAATAGCTCTTCATCAGGCTCTAGTTACACCATTTCCTTGCTTGCCCTTTCAGCCTGTGAGTGGGAACAGCTTTCGACTGCAGCTAGTTTGCTGGGTGCCTCAAGATTCCTGACTGATTCCCTTAAATCTGCTTACACATCTGCAAATAGTTTCCTCTTTAACTTCTCTTCAGAATTCCATCTGTGTGCACCTCCTCTTTCTTGCTGGATCCTTGACTAACACACCTCATAGGACTGTTGTAAGGACTGAATAAATGACTACATATAAAGTCCTTCGAACAGCACAAGGAGCAGACTCAAGGCTATTTATTAGTTGTTGTTGCCACTAAAGCTGCCTTGTCTTCCTGTCCTATCAGTCCTGGGAGACACACCCCTGAGGCTGCCATGCTCTAGAGAGCCTCAGGCATGTGAAGGTCCTTCACCAACTTCCCTCCAAGAGGACATCAGCACGAGCTTGGGTGGGATAGCCAGAATGAAACTGGCTCAGGTACAGATGGAAAAATCAACAGGCAGGGGCAGGGAAGGAGCCCGAGGAGCATCAGAGGGTCCGAACATGTAAACTCAGTTCTGGCAAGGCTTGGGCTCCAGAAATTGAAAGAGAGTCTTTGTTTGAGAAGATACTTTGAGGGTAGGGGCAGAGAGCTGAGGAGGATCAAATGTCTAAGACAAACTGCCTGTACCTCACGATTTGGCCAAGGGCCAGCTGTTTTCCAAGCTTCTGAAGACCAGGTGGAGTTAAGTGTTTGGGACTAACAGGATCTCATCTAAAAGCTTGCCAGCTGGCAGAGTTTACGCTCACATATTTATAGTGGTGAGATCTAGTTCATGCAGGAACTGAGACCATTCTTTATTAATAGGCCTAAGGACCTACCTGGAGGATTAAGAGGCTGTTTACAGCAGGGGATAACACACAGACACTCAGGACAGCCTGACAAGATTCAGAATGAGCTCTGCCATGTTCTAATTGTGCAGCACTGGGTAAAGTCACTCACGCTCGCTAAGCCACAAATTTTTAGTCTGTAAAACTGTTAATAATAGATCCTACCCGAAAGTCATTAGGAGAACTAAATCAGGAAATTCCAATGCAGTGTTTTACATAGCACCTGACACAGAGTGCTCAAAACTGTTTACCCTGCCTGGGTGGCTCAGTTGGTTGAGCGACTGCCTTTGGTTCAGATCATGATCTCGGGGTCCTGGGATCGAGTCCCACATCGGGCTCCCAGCTCAGCAGGGAGTTTGCTTCTTCCTCTTCTACTCTCCCTGCTTGTGTTCCCTCTCTCGCGGTGTCTCTCTCTGTCAAATAAATAAATAAAATCTTAAAAAAAAAAAAACAAAACTGTTTGCCCTTCTAACTGTCATCATCAGGTGATCTCCATCATGGTTCTTCACGGTCAACTGGCAAAAATCTTGCAGGCACAAGTTAATGAAAGAGTAACTGAGCTTACAAGGTATCATAAAAGGAATGGAAGTTGTCCTGTAGATGGTATTAAATCAACCAGTTGACTTTTTTCTCCTTTTGTCACAGTAACAGATGTACAAAATCCAGATCCAGGAAAAAGGCACTTGTCAGCTAAACCTCAGGATGTATTTGCTCTTTAGAATAGTGATTTAAAAGTCAGGTGCTAGAATCAGACCAATCTGAGTTCAAATCCCAGTTCTGGGATTAAGAGCTGTTGAGACCTTAAGAGCTGTTTGACCTTTGGGCAACTTATTTCGTCTCATTAAGCTTCAGTTTTCTCATCTATAAAATGGAAGAAATAATAATTCCTACCTCATAGAATAGTTATGAATATTGAGATGATTCATGCAAACCTCTCATTAGTTTACCCACCACAGAAGAAAGTTGTGAGAGTTCAAAGACATCCCTAAGAACATTTGGGAGATCCTACAATAAAAAATTCTGCCATATTGGGGATTGACTGGAAAGGGGCAGGAGGGTGATTTTGGGGAATGATGAAAACGTTCAATTCTTGTCTTGGCTGGTAGTTGAATGGGCGTGTAGAATTGCCGAACTCACTGAATTGAATACTTAAGACTTTTCATATTATTGTATGAAAATTATACTTCAATTAAAACAAAAAGAATAGTTATGAATTCCACTCTTCACCTAAGATTTTATCCCATCCAACTCTTTATGTGAAGCTGGGAAAACATCACTGATGTCATCCGTTTAGAGAAGAGGTGAGGGGATGCTGTTGTCCACATTGTGCACAATCAAAGGCTCTCTGTCACCAAAGGTACTATTTCTGCTCAAATCTCATTTTCTAAAAATGAGTAAGGCAGCAGAAGACCCTGGTCATGAGTATTGTTCATCAGATCCATGAGAGTATGAATCCATTAGAATGTGAGAGGGCTTACCTGCACTGAACTTTCTTAGGGCTTATATCTTTTACTGACTAGATAAATGGCTAGGGCAGGGTCACACTTGTTACCCAACATGTGTTTGTACATATTGCAAAAGGTTTATTAACAGTGGCTGTAGTCTTGCTATTATAGGAGTAAGGCATGCATAGCCGGTGAAAGAAAGGATGAACACATGAACGCATGGATGAATGAATGAACAAACAAGCATTTACTGAGTGACTACCATGCATCACCTTCATTATTTAATGTAATGTAAATCTTTTTTTTTTTTTGAGATTTATTTATTTGAAAGAGAGAGCACGCGCGTGCACATGAAACCGGAGACGAATGGCGGGGGGGAGGAAAGGAAGAAAGAAACTCCAGCTTATTCCCTGCTGAATGCAGAGCCAAGGGCTACCCTTCCACCCTCCAGACCTTGATCCCACGACCCTGAGATCATGACCCAAACCAAAACCAAGAGTCCCAAGAGTCGGAAGCCCAACCAACTCAGCAACCCAGGCTCCCCTAAGGTAATTTAAATCTTATTAAAAACCTGTTAGATGGAGTTATTATTCCCCCTTTACCAGGAGAAAAGCCAGGCTTAGAAGGCAAAGTGATTAGCCTAGGTAGGGTTCTACAGTCAGATCAGAGCAGAGATGAACCCCATATAAGCTGATTATATTCTAAATAATTTCCATTTGTTACAAATAATATTTTTTCTTAAGAGGGCCTATGTATTTTATTAGAGCTTGTATGCATCATTTAGCATGCATCAAAATATTGAGCCTTTCTTTCATCAGATGTCATTCCACCTACCTCTGTTTAGGGAATTGATCAGTAGAAAGCTATGAGGTAGGATACACTTACAAAGTCTTAGTCATTGTTTTCCCCTAAAATTTTCTCTACTTCCTCATTCTTACCCTCTTCCAAACAGCAGATAGGTTATTCTGAGTTCTGTTACTCCCAGGCGGACTAAGTTAACAGAAAGCAGAGAAAAAAAAATTAACTTCTTTTGGCATCGAAGTCTTCAAAATTCAGGCCCCAAAGGGAATGGTATATAAGGAGGGGATAAATAAGATGTAGAAGTTTACGTGATAATTTAGAGAATGAGTTCCCACCCAAGATGATGCAAAGATGTCCCAGGTGTGGTGGAAGGAGATGTATTAGAAAGAAGTCAGAACATAGATGCTAATGCGTACTCTGAGCAGGGGCTGTCCCTTCTTCTCCCCATTCAAGGGTCAGACAGGAAGAGGGGATTACCGAAGCTCCAGATGGGCTTGTGGATTCTCAGATCAAAGGGAAAGAGCAAGAATGGCCTCAAAGAGAAATGACTCTGAGGTGTGGCCAACAGGAGATATGACAGATACCGAGAGATATAAGGGGGTAGTCCCTGTGGGAGCCACGGTGGCCGAAGGTACTATGTTCCCAGGGTTGGCTGTCACAGAGGATTCCAGCATGGACAGATGACAGCCAGAGACCAGACTCAAACCCTCAGGCCCCATGCCCCACATCTTGTCACTTGGAACATTCTCCAGAAATTAGAGGCAACTCTGGGAAGGTTGGGAGGAAATCACCAATTTAGCCCAATTTAACAGAGATCAATTTCTCCTGCATTGGAAGAATGAGGGCTCAAAACAGAATCTAGGTTACAAAGAGATAAATCTAGGGTTCTCATACAGTGAAGATTGTGGACCAGCATTCATTCTGCTACAGTTGTGTTATGGATGGGATAGATAGTCATACCTCAGATCAGATGGAGAAGAGAATGGTACTTGAAGCTTGCAAATAGAAATCTAGAGGGAAAAAGAAATTCCTTTAAGACAAATGTTCCTGGGGTGTCTCAGTGGCTCAGTTGTTAAGCATCTGCCTTCCGCTCAGGTCATGATCCCAGGGTCCTGGGATTGAGCCCCACATCAGGCTCCCTGTTCGGCAGAAAGTCTGCTTCTCCATCTCCCACCCCCCGTGCTTGTGTTCCCTCTCTCACTGTGTCTCTCTCTGTTAAATAAAATCTTCAAAAAAAAAAAAAAAAAAAGCAAATTTCCTTTCAACTTTGCCATGCTTAATGCTATCACATTTACTGAGGTCATCCTATTTGTATAGCCTCAAGTTTATTTTTCCTTGGAACATCTTTTTTCTTCCTAAGTTACATGACCTTCTACTCACACCCTTGGAGTCTCTGATCACATTAAGATTTTGTCCTGGAACTTGTTTATTTTGAAGTAGAAGTTTTTAAGGTGAGTATCACTTTTTGGTTGAATTCTTGGCAAAATTCTTCCTGTCCAACATGAACTAGAATATTCTTTTCAGGGCTCTACACTCCATAGCAGGAATCTGTACTTACTTATGCAATCTGTAGTTTCCCAAACATCACCTGTCCAGGGATAACCCAGGGATGACCTCCCAGATAAGGCAAAAACAAATTGGGGGAGGGGAGATGACCACCAACATGATTTCCTTGAGAAAAAAAGAAATTGTCATTTGAACCTTTGGAGACTCAATAGCTCAACCTGACAGCTGGGTGGGTGGGAAGCAAAGGGGTAATGGAAGTAAAGAAACCTGTTACAAATCTAGTTCAGTGGTCGAGGGAATAGGTAATGGTGTTTTGGACTAAGATGGTAATGTTGAGACATACTTGATTTAGGAATATGCTATATTTGGGAAGTAAAAACCAACAGGACTTGGATATAGGATATGAGATGCAGAAAAAGGTCAGGTTTGATTCTTGTGCAAGCCTGGACACTCAACTGGAATTTCCCATGACGGGACAAAATGTGCCTGAAGGTAAGTTTAAAAACTGTAATTGACCAATTAGGAACCAAACAGGAAAAAAAAAAAAAAAAAGAATCTTGAATGAATATATTTTTAACTTAGTGAAAATTGAACCTGTCATGGAATCAACAACACTAAAACCTTTAGGATGCCTGTCTGGCTCAGTGGGTAGACCATGCAACCCTTGATCTCGGGATCATGGGTTCAAGTCCCACTTTGGGCATAGAGTTTACTTTTAAAAAAGAAGCAATAAAAACTGCAGTCTACCTCAGTCAAATCAATCTATTTAACCCACAATAAGGAGCTGTATAAAGTTGCATCTTATTCAAAAGCTACATGCAAAACTATGGTCCCCATATTAATGCTGAAAAGCCAATTGGTGTTCCTACTCCATAAGGAGCATTCAAAATGTAGTCACCTGACTACTATAAGGGAGGTCCCCCTGCTGGTAATTAGGAAAATTGCCTTTGGATAAATGTATGTTACATGATCCGTGTTAATTTTGCCCTGAACAAAATGTATGAGGTAGGCCAAGTATCTTCTTTCATGCTATATCCCTCCTTTCTCTTGACGCCCGACTCACTTCTACCAACTATCACCAGCACCCAGGGCTCCCATCCAGCATCCCATCTACAGTTTGTATCCTAACATTTCATCTTCCTAGGACTTATGGAAACCCTCTTTTATGTCCCACTTTTGACGCGACTTATCTTTGTGACCTGACAATGTGAAACAAAGGGCCAGGTTCTTGACAGTTAGGTCTCTCAATGTAATGATTTTAACTAAATGCAGACTTTTTTTTCTCAGTAAGAGAAAACAAGTAAAAATTTCAGATAGGACTAGCCATGAGAAAGGCACACAGAGCAGAGGAATGCGATTGAAGATATGAAAATATAAAGATTTCTCATCATGCGAGGCTATCCTGGCAAGCATCATGCCCATAATATTCCTTAACGAGGCTTTCCCACTCCCACCACCGCCGCCCCTTCACCTGCTTCCCCTCAGGGAGAATGGTGGTTGCCCTGATCTCCTGATCCAAGAAAACAATGCATGGTGAGTGGGCCAGATGGCTGGGGCCCAAGAGAAAATACGGCAGCCTTGCTTTTCCAGGAGAGTGCAGAAGAGAGCTCGAAAGCCCAAGCCTGACTTTCACTACAAACAATAGAGGAGAGGTCAAAGGTTATTTCCTACCCCAGCCACCAGGGAGACAGTTGCCAAAATACTTAAACTATCAAACTCTGCTTTTGTGCCCAGAGCTCCAGTAGTTAGAACACAGAGAAGCACAGGCGCTGACAAGCAGCGAGAACCAAATTATAAGATGAGTATATAAAGGGAGGGCTGGTGCTGTAAGCCAGCACTCGGGCTTGGCTTCTGAAGGAGATAAAGTGGTCTTAATGCCCCTTGGAAAGTACTAAGCTTTATTTAACTATTATTCCTAAGACAACTCCCAACATTTTTTAATGCTAGAGCCATTCCTGTTCGTTGAAGAGCTTGTGTGTTGATGGGGTTCTCTAGTCTGTAGTATCTGATTTCCTTACATGACTGTGTTGTGAGGGGGTGTGCTCAAAACTCACAACCATCGGGCGCCGGGGTGGCTCAGTGGGTTAAGCCTCTGCCTTCGGCTCGGCTCGGGTCATGGTCTCGGGGTCCTGGGATGGAGCCCCGCATCAGGCTCTCTGCTCAGCAGGGAGCCTGCTTCCCTCCCATTCTCTCTCTGCCTGCCTGTCTGCCTACTTGTGGTCTCTGTCAAATAAATAAATAAAATCTTAAAAAAAACCCAAACTTACAACCAAGATGGAAAACATCCTTTTTTTTTTTTAATCAAAACTTTTTGAAGCAGTTTTAAGTTCACAGCAAAATAGGGAGGAAGATACAGATTTCCCATATACTCCCTGCCCTCACAGGGGCATAGCGTCCCCCATTACAGCATCCCCACCCCCGGAATGATGCATTTGTTACACTGATGAACCAACACTGACATGTCCTCATCACCCCCAGGACCAAGTTCACATTAGAGCTCCCTCTTGATGTTGAACATTCTATGTGTTTGGACAAATGTATAATGACATGTGTTCATCATTATATCATATGGAGTTCTTTTCATTGCCCTAAAAATATTCCTTTTAAAAAAGATTTTATTGGGGTGCCTGGGTGGCTCAGTTGGTTGAGTGACTGCCTTCAGCTCAGGTCATGATCCTAGAGTCCCGGAATCGAGTCCCACATCAGGCTCTCTGCTCGCCAGGGAGTCTGCTTCTCCCCCTGATCTCCTTCCTCTCATGCTCTCTCTCTCTCTCATTCTCTCTCTCTCTCTCTCAAATAAATGAATAAAATCTTTAAAAAAATTTTTTTAAAGATTTTATTTATTTAGTTACTTATTTGAGAGAGAAAGAGCAGATGTGCCCATGAGCAGGGGGAGGGAAGGAGGGGGAGGAGCAGATGGGAAGAGGTAGAGGGAGAAGGAGAGAGACACTCCAGCAGACTCCCCACTGAGCACAGAACCTGGCCTGGGGCTCCATCTCAGGACCCTGAGATCATGACCAGAGCCGAAACCAAGAGTCAGGGACATAACCCACTGAGTCACCCAGGCATCCCAAAAAATATTCTTTATATAAGGAACTTATTTTTAAAATAAGACTGTTTTTGTGAACATGGAAATATATTAAAATTTGATTTCCTTAGTTACAAACTAAAAATTTTCTTCACTTCTTTTTCCCCACTCTTATCTAAGAGCTGCATATGTCAGACAAATGTACCAATGTTTCACTGATTAAGCAGCCTTTCTTGATATAATCTATTTAAAACTTCTCTGAAAGATCAAAAAGGGTGAAATGATTATATTTTCCATCATCTTACTTTGCTCCCTTTCCCACCCCACCCTCCCCACCTTCCATATCTCTTTTATGTTGGGGAGATCATTTCTAGCATACCATTTTATATGCTTTGTTGTGACACATATTACAATTTTGATTGAAAAGCTCAATGCAAAACCAGTACATGGACACAGAGATGGTTTAGGTAGCAGTTCCTACCACTCCTCTCCAGGCCCTCATTAAACTCTAATAATGGAACTGTCTCTTTTTGTCTGTCCCCCACCAGAGGAGTGAACTGTCTCTACAGATGGAACAGATGGGATTATTTTGTTCACTCTTGTATTCCTAGCACTTAGAACAATGCCAGACCACCGTAGGAACAGAATAATTTAATAAGCTTCAATTTGAGATTTTTTTTTTAGTACAGTTGACACATAATGCTACATTAGCTTCAGGTGTACAACATAGTGACTGGAAAAGTTTATGCACTATCCTGTGCTCACCACAAGTGTAGCTACCATCTGTCCTGATACACTGTTAATGCAATATCATTGACTATATATTCCTTATGTTGTGCCTCTTATTCCTGTGACTTTTTCATTCCACACCTGGAAGCTGGTCTCTCCCACTCCCGTTCACCCATTTTGCTATTTGTGAGAATTTTGCACACACATTCTGAAGTGCGTGACTGTCTGTCTTTGACCAGCATTCCAGATTGCCTGATCAGGACCTGGGGGTTGGGGGTTGGGGGGTGGGGGCATCACTGGCCACGAGCTACTCTCCCTCTAGGGAGTAGCCACACTCAGCTACTGCTTTCCTAGAGATAATGGAAGTTCTGATAGCAGTCTTCGGTGAATCAAAGACATGAAACATTTTTATGCTAGAAGAAATCTTGATCTGCATTGGCTACAAAAAGCCGCAGCTGAGTATAGGACATCCTTCTTTCCATTGGTTTGGTGGAACTCTTACTACAGCAGGCTTAATTGTGTTCCCTGGAGGGAGAAACAGGGATATAGTCATCTGTCTTTCTCTAGCTCATGGTGTTAACCATCTTGATATTAGCATTAAGGATAGTTTATTCACATGAATTTCCTAAGTGAACTATTTTCTAGAAATGTTCTTAGAAAACAGTACCTGTTTCTGACCACAGGGCAACTGGTCAAGTCGAAAGAAAAAAACAGAAGAAGCCAAAGAGGAATGTTTTCTCTTGGTGTCCACACAACACAACCAGCTACATCCATCCTTGGGCATTTATACCTTCTTTCCTATCCAGCATTGGTTATGACAATTCCCACAGTAGTTCCTCCACTTAAATTAATGTAACTTGTTCATTAAATTATTATAAGAAATGTCATCCAAGTCTCTTTTAAAACTCACATTTCACATTTCAAAGTCAGTGGTACAGATCTTAAGTATAGTGACTCCTAAAAGCTGGTGAGTGTCATGTTCTATGTTGTGGATGTCACAGAGTTAGAACTATAGTCTCATTTACTGTGTAGTAAATTCTCATTAACTCATTCTTACTAAGCTCAGTCCACATTTTGGGGCATTTTAGTCACTGAAATCCTTGTGCTAAAAAAGCAGTGCTGCTAACAAAAACTAATTGATCAACTTGGAATTTTATGAGACTCTACCATATCCAGACTCTTCCATCTGGCAGATTAGATGCTCTAAATGACTCTCCCAATAAAACAAAATGTTGGATAAAAATATCTTTTGAAAGTCCTGATATAGCAAGAAAGTAAGAAATATTCAGACCTTCAAACCAAGTAAAAGTGCTCTCTGACAGGAAGTAATGGTCTGATTCTCACCAGAATTTCCAGCCTGAACTCGTACAGCGACTGTGATCTAAAATGACAAAAATACAAAAAAGCAAACTTAAGCTAAAATTTTTATTCAAATTTATTGCCCCTTAGATGTCTGCCAAAAGAAAATAAAATCCAGGCCTCAAACATTTGCATAAAGATCCAAGGAAAAGGAATAACTCTGTTGAATCCCATAAAATACAAGGAAGAAAGGTGCCATGAATAAGAGATGGCAGGGACAACAGGGAAAAAACAACCCAAAAAGCCTTCTGATGTTGGATCTATTAGATACAGAATATGAAATAACTATATCTAATATGTTTAAAGGAATAAAAGTGAAAACTCAAAATATAAATAAAGAACATGAGACACTAGAGATAAATGAAAAGATTTTTAAAGGAAGCAAATAGAGTTTCAAGAAGTCAAAAATTAAATTGATAAAAATATCAAGGGACAATGGAGTAATCGCAGGTTAGCTACACCTGAAGAGACAATTTGAGAACTGCAAGAAAGATACAAAGAAATTCAGAATATATCCCAAGGGTGAAGGATTTGAAATAGAAATTTGAAAGACCTAGGATGTAAAGAGTTCTAGTTATTCCAGAATGAGATAATAGAATAGGTAAGAAATAGTATTTGTCAGGATAATAGATGGGAATTTCCCAGAACTGTTAAAAGACACAGACCTAAGAAAACCAAACTGAAACAAATGAAAAAGGCAAAATGAGAGACCTATACCTAGTTACAGCTGCAAACATTGAAAGATAAGAAGACTTTAAAGAGAAGGCACGTTACCCACAATGGAATAATAATTACTCACAGTGAAATAACAATTAGGCCAACTCCTGACTTTTCAACAGCAATGGTGGAAGCCAGAAGATATTGGAATAATATCTTCAATCAGCTGTGATAAAACAGCTGTCAATCTATTAGTGTGTACCCTTTAAGAACTAGGGGGAACTATAATAATTTCCCGACTGATAAAAACTGAAAGGCCTTACTACCAAAAGAGCTCACGGGAGGACTTTCCAAGGAAGGACTCAATGGCAAAAGAAATGGTGCGCAAGGATGTCAGGAATATGTGGACAGAAGAAAGCAACAGTGATTGTTTGTAATAATTGATTACATTGGTTGTAATATAATAAAAGTCTGTGGAAATTAGTGGCCTCAAACACTACTTTTTTTTTGAAGATTTTATTTATTTATTTGAGAGAGAGACAGAGATAGCGATAAGAGAGCAGGGGTGGGGAGGAGAGGGAGAAGCAGGCTCCCGCTGATCAGGGAGCCAGACATGGGGCTCGATCCCAACACCACGGGGGATCATGACCTGAGTGGAAGGCAGGCACTTAAACAACTAAGCCACCCAGGTGCCCCTCAAACACTATTATAGTGCCTTATAAATGTGTCAGAATTGAAACATTCTAAGGGCTTAGCATTTTTTTTTTTTTGAGTAAAAATATTGAACTCTCTTAACTCGGTAACTCTGACAACTATTCACATTAGAATAGCAAAAATTTTTTAAAAAGAGTATATTACTTTTAAGTTAGTACATACAAAAAAATCAGATAAGAAAAAAGGAAAACTTAATGAATTTAAAAGGCAGCAATAGTGAGGAGGGGAGGCAGAAAGGTAGCACAAAAAGAAAAGACATAATAAGATTTATTTCTATTATCCTAATATTTCAATAATCATAATAAATGAAAATCTGTTAAATTTTCCCATTTTAAAAAAAGGCAAATGTCAGACTGAATTTTTAAAAATTCAGGTGTTCAGGGGTGCCTGGCTGGTTCAGTTGGTAAAACATGCAGCTCCTGATCTCAGGGTCATGAGTTCAAGCCCCATATTGGGCATGGAGCCTATCTTTTTTTTTTTTTTTTTTAAAAAAAAGGATTTTATTTATTTATTTGACACACAGAGAGATATCACAAGTAGGCAGAGAGGCAGGCAGGGCGAGGGGGAAGCAGGCTCCCTGCTGAGCAGAGAGCCTGATGCAGGGTTCAATCCCAGGACCCTGAGATCATGACCTGAGCCAAAGGGAGAAGCTTAACCCACTGAGCCACCCAGGCACCCCGCATGGAGGCTATCTTAAAAAAATAAAAATAAAAATAAAAATCCAGCTGTTTAAAGCTAATACTCCTAAAATATAAGAATACAGAAAGATGAAAATCACTGGAAACCAAACTGATAATCAATGAAACAAATCATTTACTGTCTTGTCTCTGAATTTTCTAGTTTTGGAATTGGGCTAAAAAGGAATGACCCCCACAGTCACTGTAAATAAACAGTTATGGGGCAACATTGCAAGCAGAGTGCTCAGGGAAGAAAAAGAAGCAAACTCTAATCTTTATAAGCTCAAAACTTCATGAATTTTCTAGCCACAGATTTTGTATTGGCATGGTTTTTAGACTTTGCATATAAAATGTCCTTTTCTGTTGGAGGAGGACCTTAAAGTCAAGATTTTTAAACTATGAGATCATTCCTCTATTAATTACTTCTTCGATCGTCTTGTTCCCCAAAAGGAATACAGATTCTTAAACTCTGGCAAAGCCTGTCTTACTTAAATCCTAATTGCTACCACTTGTTGCAAGGAATAGAGGAAAAACCCCCAAAGTTCCTACATTTTTAAATGGCTAGTAGCCCTTTGTAAGTGACTCAATGACATATTCTCAAGCTATCCAGTAACCGGGCTTGGGATTTCTTTAAGAGTGTATGTTATGAAAGGGAATTTGAAGTGTTCCCTCTCTTCAACCCTCTCGAGTCACTGAAGTGCTTCCCTCTTGAGAGCCAAGTAGGTAAGAGAAGTTACTTCTGTTAATGCTCTTAAGATCGCCACAGGGGAGAACTATTCAGTCTAGTAATGTTCACGACACCTATAAGTACAAGATCAGAAATTGCAAGAGCCAAAAGTGACCATAGGGAGCTTTGAGTCTGACCCTCCCTCACTTAACAACTGCAAGTCTGAGACCCAGAGAAAACAGATTTTCCCAAGGTGTCCCAGCTCCTTAACTGCATATGGGACAAGAATCCAGGTCTAACGCCCTTCAATTCAAAGAACTTCCTATTCATTCCACCACTTTCCCTTTATCATTCTGCAGTTAAAACTTCATTTTTTTTAAATGTTAATTCCAGCTAGTTAACATATAGTGTCATATTAGTTTCACATGTACAATGCACCCATGCATCACCCGGTGCTCATCCCAAGTGTGATCCTTCATCCCCACATCACCTATTTCCCGAGTCCCCCAACCACCTCCCCTCTGGTCACCAGCAGTTTGTTCTCTAGAGTTCAGAGTCTGTTTCCTGATTTGCCTCTCCACCTGCCCCCCTTCTCTCTTTTTCTCTTTGCTCATTTGTTTTGGTTCTGAAATTCCACCTATGAGTGAAATCATATGGTATTTGCCTCTCTCTGACTGATGCATTCCATAGTTAAAACTTAAAATGCCTAATAAGAAGACTACAAACTGTAGGCTGGAGGGAGCTTTCTGTTTTCAGGACTCATCAGAATGAGGGATTCTAACTTTCTTGGGTCATTATCTCCAAGAAGGTACCGTGAAGCAAATGGCAATTTGTCCAGATTCACATTCCCTTTCATTCCCGCATCATCATTGTATTCCTAGGGAGTTCAAGGATGGATCCTCGGAACCAGCAGACATGGAGAAAGGGTGGAGGTGGCTAATTTCCCAAAGGCAGCTTCAAACATGTTGCTAGTACTTTATTACATTTTTTTCCCTAGTAATCAGTTTATTGAAATGGTCTTTTTATATTTAAACAAGATGAAACATGGGGTGCCTGAGTGGCTCAGTGGGTTAAAGCCTCTGCCTTCGGCTCAGGTCATGGTCTCAGGGTCGTGGGATCAAGCCCCGCATCAGGCTCTCTGCTCAGCAGGGAGCCTGCTTCCCACCTCCCTCTGCCTGCCTCTCTGCCTACTTGTGATCTCTGTCTATCAAATGAATAAATAAAATCTTAAAAAAAAATGAAACCCTTCGTTAGTGGCTACGTTTACCCTCCTCATGTGAAAGAATGTGGAGAAATTAAAGAGAGAATAAGATAAATAGCTAAAAGTCCTAAAGGATGGGAAGTGTTTCTAGGAGACAAATGAGGTGGGGATGTCTACCTGAAAGAGACAGCTAGGTGGTGATTTAAATGCAGAAAAAATATATATATATATATATATTAAGAGATGTTGTAAGGAAAGATTGCCTCATTGAAAAGCAAAATGTTAATCTTTTTTTTAAAAGATTTTATTTATTTATTTGACAGACAGAGGTTACAAGTAGGCAGAGAGGCAGGCAGAGATAGAGAGAGGAGGAAGCAGGCTCCCTGCTGAGCAGAGAGCCCGATGTGGGGCTCGATCCCAGGACCCTGAGATCATGACCTGAGCTGAAGGCAGAGGCTTTAACCCCCTGAGCCACCAGGTGCCCCGCAAAATGTTAATCTTTAAGGTAGCTTCATATTTGGGGTTCTGTATTATTACATTGCCCCTAAAAATAATAATAAGCTACACATTTGATAAATTCTGTAAGTATGTGATTAGCTTTGTAGGAAACTGTCAGTGTAATTTTCAAATTGCCTATGCCATTTTGCAACTTCGTTAGCAATGCAGGAGAGTTTCAGTTTTTCTGCATCATTGCCAGTACTTGGTATTGTCAACTTAAAATTTTTTAATCATTCTAATAATTATGTGCTTTTTATATCCTATTTAAGAATTCTTTGCCTAATTCAAGGTCATGAAGTTTTTCCCTAAGTTTTCTTCAAGAAGTTTTATAGCTTTAACTCTTATATTTAGCTGTAACCTTGATTTTTCCATCTGAAAGTTAGTGCGCAAGACCAAAGAATGAGCTTCAAAATCCTTTGGGGAAAAAAATGGAAAGCATTAGCAATGGTTGTTAAGATGAGATATATATATGTGTGTGTGTGTGTGTGTGTGTGTGTGTGTATACACATGTATATAATTTGTATATATAATTATTTCTATATACATATTTGCAATTTACAAATAAAACCAATGATCATTTCAATATTTCTTAACATTCTATGTGTAATACAGATCTTCTTCAACTTATAATGGAGCTATGCCCTGGCAAACTCACTGTACATTGAAAAATATTGTAAGTCAAAAAGGCATTTCATACACTTAGCCTACAGTACATCATACCTTAACCTCGCTCATCTTAAATGTACTCAGAACCCTCGCATTATCCTACAGTTGGGCAAAATCACGTAGTACAAAGCCCATTTCATAATACACTGTTGAATATCTCAGGTAACATATTGAATACTGTACTGAAATGGTTGTATGGGTACACAGTATTTGCGTAAGTAAACCAGCTATTTACCCTCACGATCCTACGTCTGATGGGGAGCTGTGGCTGCTGCTATCTGGCATCATAAGAGAGGATCACAGTCCATATCCCTACCCTGGGAGAAGATCCAAATATGAAATTCAAAGTGTGCTTTCTACTAAACGCATATTGCACCATCATAAAGTCAAAACATTGTAAGTCAGATCGTTGTAAGTTGGGGGCCATCTGTACAGACAGCCATGAATTGTGGGCAGAGAAGACTGTCAAGAAGCAGTAGACCCACTGACTTCTTTCTTTTTTTCTTTTTTCTTTATTTAGTTTTTAAAGAGTTTATTTATTTATTGAGAGAGAGCACATGCAAGCAGGGGGAAGGACAGAGGAAAAGGGAGAAAATCTCAAGCAGACTCTGCACCAAATACAGAGCCTGACCCAGGGCTCGATCTCACAACTCTGAGATCATGACCCGAGCCAAAACCAGGAGTCAGATGCTCAACCGACTAAGCCATTCAGGTGTCCCCTCCACTGACTTCTTTCTAATGCATTCCCATTTATTTAAAGAGATGACGCATGAGAATTTAAATGATGAAAATGTTTTAAAAGCAGCACACATTTCATTGAGAAGCATAAGGTATAGACCAGTGGTTCTCAACAGGGAAGGATCCATAGTTTTCTATGGCTGGGGAAACTCTTCAAATTATACATGTCCCCACACCCATGGGCTGAGATTCTGATAAAAACCCTTCCTTTACCCACTGAGAATAGGTGCATATTGAGCCACTGTTACAAAAGGGCATATTTTATCTCTCAGATGAGTTGTCATAGGGTAAAGTTGTGAACTACTGCTATACTACTACTCCATCAAAGTAAAGGTTTTGCCTATCTTATTTACTTCTGTATGCCCAGCATCTAGAACAGTGCCTTGCACATTACAGGTCCTCATGTATGTTGAATTAATGGGGCCTTGACTGTCAAATTAAACACTTAGGACATTATCCTCCAGCTTCTAGACAGTGAGGAATAACTGAAGATAGTAATGGAGATGTGAGCCCAGAGTTCCAGCAAGAGACTGGCATGACGCTATGGGAAGCTAGGGAAGCGGGAGAAGGCAAAAGTCAAGAACCAGCCTCCCAGAAACGTTCAGACACAGGGTGAGGAGAAAGAAGATCCAGAAAAATAATGAAGCATTGTTAGGTAATAAGAACAACACACATAAAATGCTACTTTATAATTTACAAACTCTCT